>CABHPH010128162.1:26690-37425 GCA_902168325.1 Peromyscus nudipes | reverse complement strand
ATCTATCTATCTATCTATCTATCTATCTATCTATCTATCTATCTATCTATCTATCTATCTGTATCTACTGATCTCTGGTCCATAGCAGGCACTAAAATGTCTTAATTTAATTGAAAACTGGTTCTGGGACTGTCAGTCACTCTTTCCTGTAAGGGGAGGTTGTTTTAACTTGCCTGTGCTGTAGTTTACTATTGTCCTGTTGGTTTATTCCTAGGAATTTCTAATATTTGAGATTATGATGTTTTTAGTTTCATAATTTCACATTGCTTGTTAAGTTGATAAACATGAATTTCTATGCAAATTTAGAAGTATTATATAGTTTAATTTCTCAGTCTTAAAATGATTTATTATATTTTTCCTGCTACCCACTTAATTCTTTGATGAAAGATTTGTAGTCAGTTTGCAGAGATACAAACTGATTACAGGACTGTGTTTAAGACTCTGTTGCCTTACCTGCTTTCTGATTTGCAAAACTACAGGTTATTCTCTGGGCCACAGGTTTTTCTGATCAGATAGTGGCTGTCCAGCCCTTATCCTTTAAGTCAATATAAGCTTATAACTAAGGAACTTTCATGGAACTTCATTGACCTCCAAAATAAATATGGTCAGTTTTTAGCTATAAAGAACATAGATTGGGTTGGAGAGAATGCTCTGTGGTTAAGAGTACTTTCTGCTCTTCCAGAGCACCGGGATTTGGTTCCCACACCTATGTTGGGGACACATACATATATATATAGCAAATACTCATACACATAATATCTTTAGCTGGTTGTGGTGGTTTACACCTTTGATCCTAGCACTTGGGAGGCAGAGGTTGGTATATCTCTGAGTTGTAGACCAGTGTGGTCTACATAACAAAGTTCCAGGCCAGCCAGAGCTATACAGTGAAACCTTGTCTTAAAACAAACCAATAAACATCCTTTTAAAAAATAGAGCACTCGAAGTTCCTTCATTTCTGGTGGAGAGATGTGAGGTATCCTTGATAGAATTTTTGACTTTTTGTTTTTTCAAGACAGGGTTTCACTGTGTAGCTTTGTAGCCTGTCCTAGAACTCACTCTGTAGCCCAGGCTGGCCTTGAACTCACAGATATCCACCTACCTCTACCTCCCAAGCAATGGGAATTAAAGGCGTGTGTCTCTACCACCCATCTTGACATTCTTAGGCAAAAAGTTGATGCCACAGAATAAACTTTCTAATGTGTTTCCCTATTAATTTTTTTTTAACTTTTACATTTATTTATATGTGTGTGCACACATGTGTATGTGTATGGACTCATGCATGCTTCGGTATGTGCATGAAGGTCAGAGGATAACTTGTAAGAGTAGGCTCTTTTCTACCATGTGGGTTCAAGGCTGGATGGCAAGTACATTTAACCACCAAGTCATCTCATTGGCCCCTAAATATTTTACTGTGTTGTTTTTATCTGTTGTTTTTAGCATAAAATTTTCTTTATCATGTTTATACCCAGTAACTGTTTTTCAGAACTTATTGGTAAGACAAGTTGTAAAAAATTATCCCGTAAAAAGGGCATGATTTCTTTTTTATAATGGCCTTGCATACCTATGTGTGCCTGTGGTTATGAAATATTTAGTAGAAAAAACAGTCTTGAATTTAGAACCTGAAGTTATTTTTCAGAGTTTTTTTTTTTTTTTTTTTTTTTTTTTTTTTTTTGAGACAGGGTTTCTCTGTGTAGCTTTGCGCCTGTCCTGGATCTTGCTCTGTAGACCAGGCTGGCCTCGAACTCACAGAGATCCGCCTGGCTCTGCCTCCTGAGTGCTGGGATTAAAGGCTTGCGCCACCATCGTCCGGCAGTTTTTCAAAGATTTATTTTTACTTTAAATTAATTAATCTTTTGAGCCAGGATTTCACTGTGTAGTCCTGGCTGGCCTGAAACTCACTGTATAGACCAAGCTGGACTTGAACTCACTGAGATCTGACTGCCTCTGCCTTCTGAGGTCCTGGATTAAAGGCATGAACCACTACTCCTGGCTTATTTTTATTTTGTATTTGTATGAGTGCTTACACGTATGTATATGCACTATGTGAGTACCTGGTGCATGCAGAGGCCAGAAGGCTGCACCAGATTCCTTGGATCTAGAGTTATAGGCAGTTGTGATCCACCATTATGGGGTGACCTCTTGCAGAATATGAGAGACTTCAGAGCACAACTTTAGAGAAACAGGAACGACACAGCTCTTTTCCGCTTTAATGAAAAGGCCTCACGTAAAAGATGTTTCACTTTGCTTCTGCTGCTGCTGGATGATAGCAGGAGCTACATAAAACACAGTTTGAGATGACGTAGGCTTTCTGTTTACTTCTGTAGTCAAACATTTTTTTAGGTTTATTTTTATTTTATGTGGATGAGTGTTTTGATTGCATATATGTCTGTACCATGTGCATGCCTGTGCCTGAAGAGGTCAGAAGAAGGCGTCAGATCCCCTTGAACTGGAGTTAATAGATTGTTGTGAGCCACCATGTGGATGCTGGCAACCAAACTGTTCCTCTGCAGAGCAACAAGTGTTCTTAACTGCTGAGCCAACTCTTCAACTGCTCTGCTTACTTTTTAAAATAATTAAGACATTTTTTCCTTGTGGGTTAACATTAAATTATTTGTATATATTCCTGTGTAGACACACCACACACACACACACACACACACACACACACACACACACACACACACACACACCAGAGCACAACAATTACAGGAATTGGTTCTCTCCTTCCACCCTGTGGGACTTGGGATCAAATTCAGGTAGCCAGGCTTTGAGGCAGGCACCTTTACTGGTTGAGACATCGTGTTGACCCTCTGCTCACTTTTTTGTTGTTTTTAGACAGGATCTCACTATGTATAGGTTATTGGCTTGGAATTTGATACGTAGACCAGGCTGGCCGACATATTGAAACTGTCATGTGCCTCCTGCCTCTGCCTCCCCAACTTCTAGGCATGTTCTACCACATTACAGGCATGTTCTACCACATCTGGCTTTGTTGACATTTTAGTTTTTTCCCTTTGGCACATCTAACTCACATACAGAACATGCTGAATATCAATCATGAGTCAACTCTGCAAGACAAGAGTCACCAGCCAAATGGAGTCCTGGAAGGGTTACCGGAAGTAGTATTTGAATTAAACCCTGAAGGGTTGGTGAGGTTGAGCCAAGTAGAGTGATAAGAAAGAGTGTATTTGGGAGAGCAGAGGGAATACAATTATTTCAGAGGGAAGTTAGAGTATTTTCCTGGTGGAGCGTGGAGGCAGAGGGAGTGGGATCAAGCTATAGTGGCTCTTGGACTAATGAATTTGGTTTCTATCCTGTAGTGAGGGTTATCAACTTTTAGGCATTTTAAATGGGTTACAGACTCATAGTCAAATCCTGAATGATAGCTGACTCTTAAGGCTTTGGGAGAAAAAAGTGTTGTAAAAACAACCAAATCATTTGTTTGGTTGTTGCTGTGTTTTTGGTCATGTTTTGAGATGATCTCCTAGAGAGTCTACGCCTGGTCCTGAATTCCCAATCCTTTTTCTACCTCCTAAGTGTTGTTTTACAGCCCTGGCTAGTCTGGAAATCTGTGTAGACCAGGCAGACCTGGAACTCACAGAGATCCACCTGTAATTTAATGAGGTTATTTTAGAAAAACCACCATGATAAGAAGTATGAAGAGACAAGCTACCTACAGGCAGAGATAATGTGCTGCTGCTGTAATGTCATAGGCAAGGCAAAGGGAAGATGACTGGAGATGTGGCAGGGAAGGAAGAAGCCTAATCATTGCAGAGGAGGAGTGCGAAAGTGTGTGGCATATATAGCTAGAGGATAGAAATGCTCAAGTGTCTGGGGATGTAGGAATGGGATTTCGGGATGCCTCAGGATAGGTAATTAAAGATGTGACTTACCTGGACCTGCTTACAAGCAGTGGTCTACTTTGCAGTTTCCCTTCTCCTGCTGGAGATGTACCCAGGGCCTCCTCACACATTCGAGGTAAGTTCTTTTTGGTTTTTCGAGACAGGGTTTCTCTGTGTAGCTTTGCGCCTTTCTTGGAGCTCACTTGGTAGCCCAGGCTAGCCTCGAACTCACAGAGATCCACCTGGCTCTGCCTCCCGAGTGCTGGGATTAAAGGCATGCGCCACCAACGCCCGGCTTCAAGGTAAGTTCTTAACCACTTGAACTACACCTTCGACCGCTACTGTGCAGTTTTTATCAAGACAAAGAGATAGATCTGTGGGAACATTGTTGGCTTAAGGAAAATATTTTCAGGAGTTGCAAAGTTAAAAGTTTAATCTTGACTTTATCCTATAGAAAGTACACATGCTAAAATTTGTGTTGATTTTGTGTATAGAAAAATATTTGGAAGGCTGTATATACTTTGTAATGTACTTCCTGAATTAAAAAAAAAGTTAACAATTTGTTTTGTTTTGCTTTTGAGATAGGGTCTCATATAGGTCTATATAGCCCTGAATGGCCTTGAATTTACTGCCTCTGCCTACCCAGTGCTGGGATTAAAGGTATGAGCCACCATGCCTGGCAAAGGTTAATACTTTAAAATACTATTTTACATGTAAGAAATAGAAATTGGGGAAAAGTCAGTAACTATTATTAATTTTTTAAAAAAGATTTATTTATTTATTCTGTATACAGAAGAGGGTGTCAGATCTCATTACAGATGGTTTGTGAGTCACCATGTGGGTGCTGGGAATTGAACTCAGGACCTCTGGAAGAGCAATCGGTGCTCTTAACCTCTGAGCCATCTCTGCAGCTCAGTAACTATTATTTTTAAACTTCATTTATTTATTTATCTAGTGTGTGATATGAAAAATCAGTGACTAAAACTTTTAAATTTCATTCATTCATTTATTTAGTGTGTGATATGTTTGTATGAGTGTTGAGGCAGGGTCTATTTCCAACCCCCAGAAACTTACTATCTCTGGCTGGGGTGGAACTTGCTATGTAGACAGGGTGGCCTAGAACTCATAGAAATCCATCCACTTGCATCTGCCTTCCAAGTGCTGGAATTAAAGGCATGTGCCCATCAGGTCAGGCTCAAAGCAGGATTTTTACTGAAATTTTTTCATTATAAAGGACAGTAACTCCCTAGGAAAGCTCTGTGTATAGTAATGTTATGACAAAATGACTTAAAATTTTTTCATTACCCAAACCTATAAATGTCAGTATTGTGGAATTTTTTAATGTAACTCTGATCAGGATTTTAATAAGCTTTTCTAAATGAGACTTACAAGGTAGTATTAAATGATTTCTTGTTCTAAGGATGTAGGCCAGTAAAAGAAAGTTTATCTAGTGTGTTTAAGGTCCTGCAAGAGATAATTATTTTAAATTTATTTTTTCAAGTTTGATAATGATGTATTTTGATCATATCCACTCCCCATTATTTTCTACCATTTTCTTTTCTTTTTCTTTCTTTCTTTCTTTTTTTTTAGACAGGGTCTCACTGTGTAGCCCTGAAACTCACTATGTAGACTAGGCTGGCCTTGAGCCTCTGCCTCCAGAGTGCTGGGATTGAAGGCCTGCACCACCATGCAAAGAACATCTTTTTCTTTTTGAACTTTAGTTAATTTGTTATTTGTGTGTGTGTGTGTGTGTGTGTGTGTGTGTACACACATGCATGTCTGATGTCTGTGCAGACATGCTTATGCATCTAGCCATCCTTATGCATGGTATGCATGTGGAAAGCAGAAGACAACTTTGTGAAGTTGTTTTTTCTCTGCCTTTACATGTGTTCTGGGAACTGAACTCAAGCCTGAGCTGCAAGCACCTTTATGTGCTGAGCCATCTTGCTGGCCCCATTTCTTACATATTTCATATTTGGTAATGTTTGTTTTCTAAGTTTAACTGTAACCTATTACATTAGAAGTAAAGTAGTTGATTGTCATTGTAGTCCATATCACATTCTTTAATGGAGCCTAGCAAAAATAAGGCAAAATAAAATTTCTTCTGTTTCCTGATATTTGGGATTTTTTTTTTCCTGTGCTGGAGATTGAACCCAGAGCATTATTCATGCTAGACAAGCACTGTGGCATTGAGCTACATCTCAGCACATAGCTTTGAGATTCTAATATATTTCATATTATGTACAAAAAAGTATCAAATTATGTACAAAAATTACCACATAAAATCTTAAGGCTTCATAATTAGACAGTGCTACCAGAGTTGAGGTTTTTGGTTAGGGTAGCCATGTTTTTCTCCTATCAGACTCATGTACTTATCATCATTGCATATTGAAATTAGGTGAGGCATTATTATTATTATTATTATTATTATTATTATTATTATTATTATTATTAAAGACAAGGTCTATGTAAACCTGGCTGTCCTGGAACTCAGTGTGTAGAGCAGGCTGGTCTCAAACTCAGAGATTTCCTTGCTTTTGCTTCCTTAGCGCTGAGATTAAAGGTGTGCAGTACCACCAAGGCTAGGTGAAACTTCAAGAACATTTAATCTGAGCTGAGTGTGGTAGCTCATTCCTGTAGTCCTAGCACTTGGACAGAGGCAGGTGGATCTCTGTAAACTTAGGCCAGCCTGGTTCCAGGACAGCCAGGGCTGTTACATAGAGAAATGCTGTCTTGAGAAACAAACATACAAACAAGAATATTTATTTGTCTAGAGACAGAGGCCTTAAAGTATGTGGGGGTTATGTACACATCAAGGTGTTACCTGTATAGTACTAAAGGAAGAGATAGTGTCTGCTGTTTTCAGTACCCTCATTGGGCCGTACTTACTTAAGTCAGTCTGTTGTGTAGTGTATGTCTTGTCTAGTCCCGTTTGGCAGCAGTAATGACGCTAGGTTTGGGTGCAGCTTTCTCTTTTGTATTTGAAGAGGTTTTTTTTTTTTTTCCCTTTTTTCCAAGACAGGATTTTCTCTGTAGCCGTGGCTGTACTGGAACAAGGTCTGTGGACCAGGTTGGCCTCTGCCTCCTGAGTGCTGGGATTAAAGGTGTGGGCAACCACCACCTGGCTGCGCTTTGGGAGTCTTAAGTGATCGCAGTGTTAGGAGCTGGAAGAGTCTGTGGAGAGGCATAGGCTCCCAGACTGACTATTCCCCAGTCTCAGCAGGGTTCAAGTCCTAGTTGACTTTTTGGTTGAGTGTAGCATAAAAGCAACCACTGGTAAGAGTAGCAGAGGCACCACCCAGCTGAACCCAGCCAAGATTGTGAAATCATGAATAAATATGGTGGTTTGTTTGAAGCAACAAATAATAGTAATAATGAACACTAGACTGTCAAGATGGCTCAGTTGGTAAAAGTGCTTAGCACCAAGTCTGGATCTGGTAAAGCAGAGAAACCTCTACACAAGCAACCTTAGGATGTACATACACATACATACAAATAAAAAAAGTATACACACAAATGTCATTAAAAATAATGAAAGGAGATGAGTTTATAAATTCAGGAACTCTTAAGAACATAGTATGTATCTTATAAATGATAACTACTGTTTTCAAGATTCTTTTACTGGGATAGTTAAATGAGGCTTCCTGCTACCTTTGGCCCTTCTTTCCCTAAGGTATTTTGATATAGAGATGGATTATTATTGAAGATTTTAATATTTAAATAATGCTGTTATCAAGACTGTGATGTAGGTTAGTTAATAGAGTGCTTGCCTAACATGCATGAAGTCCTGTGTTTGATCCACAGTGCCTGTTATCTCAACCCTGGGGGAGATTGAGGCAGGTGAATCACAAGTTCAAGGCCATCCTCAACTATAGATTATGTGGGAGGCTAGCCTTGGATACTGGAGAGTCTGTCTCAAACTCCCTCCCTTCAAATGTAGCTATATGACTATAGATTGGTCTGTAACTAGATAATACCTAATAGATAAAAGAATTATGAATGCCCAAAAAAGTTATGGTTTTATGTTTTTGACTTATGCACATCTTATATGTAGTGAAACATTTGTACTTTGTTGGGAGACCTAGGTTTTGTTGCCAACAACAGGATGTGTAAGGACTGGGTCCTCCTCTCAATCCCTGCCTCTGTAGACAAGGGTGGCCTTGAACTCACAGAGATCCACTTACCTGTCCCTGGTATGGTGCAGAGTCACTCAGTGGTTTGCCTCCTTTGTGTTTCTAGGGTATGGCATCTGCTTTAAGATTCCATGGTGGCTCCTAGAGCTCCAGTCGTTACATCTGTGTCCCATGAAGCAGAATGGAGGAGACCATAGAGCAATATTACACTTTAAAATGCCCTCTAAAAAACAAGAGGTGGGATGGGAGGTTTTTGGTCGTTTAATGAGTTACGGATATTGTCATTGTTTATGATGGTTGGTTACAAGTTGTTAATTGTTTTTTTTTTTTTTTGGTTTTTTCGAGACAGGGTTTCTCTGTGTAGCTTTGCGCCTTTCCTGGAGCTCACTTGGTAGTCCAGGCTGGCCTCGAACTCACAGAGATCCTCCTGGCTCTGCCTCCCGAGTGCTGGGATTAAAGGCGTGCGCCACCACCGCCCGGCAAGTTGTTAATTGTTAATGGTCAGGAAAAAAGCTGAACATGGAGATTAGATTCAGAGGTTTTGTTTAAAAAAGAAAGAAAAAAGAGAAAAGAATATAGATATGAGATAGATCACTGAATCTATTCTGAGAAAAAAGATAAAGAATAATAGGATAAATGGGTAATCACTGAATCTACACTAAAGAAAAAGAGGAAGATACAAATATGACAAAAGGTAGATTACTGAATCTATTATGAAAAGAAAAAATACTTTTAAAAAGGAATTACTTGTTTTAAATAAGATAAGTAATGCAAGTTTTTTGTCTGAATTTGTCAAATGTTACTGGACTGGATATTGTTATATATTAATGGAGTTTTTTGTCTGAATCTGTCAAATGTTAATGGACTAGACATCATTAATGTAATCTTGACTGTGTATATTGTATATACTTATTGGACATAATTTTTCTTGTATTAGTTATAAGCTTTTTTAAATTTTAGACAAAAAGGGGAAATGAGGTGGTATTGTGTTTCCCAAAATATTGTGTACCCTAATAAACTTGGGCTGGGTGTATAGGCAGGAGGATCTCTGAGTTTGAGGCCAGCCTGATCTACAGTGAAATACTGTCTCAAAAAATCTGTGTGCACCTGTGTGTGTGTGTGTGTGTGTGTGTGTGTGTGTGTGTGTGTAGAGAGCACTAGTTATTGCAGAGGACCCAAGTTTGATTACTATCCCTGACAGGGTGGCTTACAACCATCCATAACTCCAGCTCCATGGTATCTAGTGTCCTTCTCTGACCTTTATGAGTACCAGGCATGCATGTGGTACACATACATACATGACGATAAAATACTGACACATAAAAAAATACATTAGAGGGGATGGGGATTTAGCTCAGTGGTAGAGCACTTGCCTAGCAAGCGCAAGGCCCTGGGTTCGGTCCTCAGCTCTGGAAAAAAAATACATTAGAAAAAATATTTTAAAAGCGCTCCATGTTTCAACTTTTACATACATGTAATTTGAACATACTTATAGTGGTGACATGGCCAGGATAGCTTAAGAGAGGCCAGGACTGCAATTAAAAAAAAATTTATTTAATGTGTGTATATTTATTTATTTGTTTGTTTATTTATTTTGATTTTTTTGAGACAGGGTTTCTCAATATAGTCCTGACTGTCCTGGAACTCACTCTGTATATCAGGCTGGCCTTGAACTCACAGAGATCCACTTGCCTCTGTCTCCTGAGTGCTGGGATTAAAGGTGGTCAACATCACTGCCTGGCAATTTTATTTACTGTGCATGTCTTGATGTATGTGTTCTACAGCGTGTGTGTGGTAGGACAGAGACCAACCTGTGGGCATTGGTTCTTTCCTTCCACCATGTGAGTCCCAAGTATCAAACTCATGTCATCAGGCTTGGCAGCAAGTGCTTTTTTCTGCTGAGCCATCTTGTAAACCTTGGTTTTGACTCTTTATTATTGAGATTTATGTCCTCCCTCCCCCCAATGTGGAAGGAAAGGGTTAAATATTATAATTGCTGTGTATTATAGTGAAATTATAGGTGACTTAAATCCCCCCCCAAGTGTGGTGCCACTGGTCTGTAATCCCAGCACTCCAGAGGCAAAAGTGGGAGGAGGATTGCTCAAGATTGAGGGTAGTCTGGTCTACATAGTGACCCCAGGCCAGGCAGAGCTTCGGAATGAGACCCTGCCTAAAATAAAGTGAATCTGTGCTGCTTTTCTTATTTTTCCTAAGTATGTTCCTGAAGCATATGTGTTACTCTCGGCTGAGTTTACTTGCTTCGTTTTTGTTAATCACCCTGGGAAGATAATGGGCAAAGTCAACTAAGAAGCACTGCATACTAGGAGAGGTCGGTATATGATAAAATTCCTGTCCTTCTTCATACTGTGGAAGTTCAGTGCCAGCTAATGCAAAATAATTTACAAGACTCTTGGAGAAAGCAGCTTTGCTCTTAACTGCTGAGCCATTATGACTCCTGCCCTTTTAATTTCCTTCCTTCCTTCCTTCCTTCCTTCCTTCCTTCCTTCCTTCCTTCCTCCCTCCCTCCCTCCCTCCCTCCCTCCCTCCCTCCTTCCTTGAGAGAGGGTCTATGTAGCCTTGGCTGTCTTGGAACTAACTATGTAGACTAGGCTGGACTCCAGCTCACAGATCCATCTGCCTCAGCCTCCTGAGCCTGAGTGCTGTTGTGTGCCACTTATTTCTGGGAGTTTCCCTTCACCCCTCCTTTGTTTTTTTTTTTTTTTTTTTTTTTTTTTTTTTTTTTTTTTTTTAAAAAAAGGT
>CABHPH010128162.1:3402-26590 GCA_902168325.1 Peromyscus nudipes | reverse complement strand
TTTTTTTGTAGTTGTTGTTTTAAAGAAAAGGTCTCACACTGTAGCCCAGCCTAGCCTTGAACTTGAGGCAATTCTCCTGACTTATCTAGAATGCTGGGACTACAGGCATGACCTACTACTATACCTGGCTTTAGGAAGTCTTGAATGAAAATACATTGCTGAAAGAGAACCAGGTAAGGTATGTGTGTGCAAGTGAGAAGCTGGTACATGGCTGGTACCATGTACTTGTGCTTTCTGGAAGTCATCTCATTTGATACTTAACCACTTAGACAGAATTGTCAGACCCAGTTTTACAGGTAAAGGCACTGCTGTAGGACAGTCATATAGTTGCAAGAACATGTGTATCTAACCATGGCCTTGGCTTTTAAATAAATTCCTGCCTGTGGACGGAGGAGAAAGAGAGCAAATTGGGGCCTTCATATTTTTTTTTCCCATGGACAATAGGGAGCCATTGAGAATGTTAAACAGGAGAAACCTGTCTGTTAGGAAAATAACCTTGGTAGGGGCAGTAAAACCATAACTAGTGATTCTGATGCTCGGTGAGGGGTCCTTTGCTTAGCAGATATGGGGGGCTTGGCTTGATTCTAGTACAGAAAAAAAAAAGCCTCCCAATTAAAGTAACTTTTGTTCTTTCTTTTTTTCTTGTTAACAGCGTCATACAGGTATATAAATGACTTGTTTATATACATGTGAAACTTGTAGTTAGTTTCACCCCTCATTCCCTTTTCCTGTTCACCTTCTTAACAAATCCTCTTTCTATTCCATGTCCTGCTGTCACAAAAAGTAATCAGAACTGCTGGCACGACTGTGGGTGGGGGGTTTATTTTTGGCTATGGGCAGTTTATCAGCTGCTATACTATTGGAAGAAAGTGATAACCGCTTCTCCCCCAGTTGTAATCTCTGTTAGAAATAGTTTTCATGTGGGGCAGTGGTGGCACATGCCTAAAGGCAGGTGAATCTCTGAGTTTGAGGCCAGCCTGGTTTACACAGCGTGAGTTCCAGGATATGGAGAACTACACAGAGAAACCCTGTCTTGAAAAACAGAATAAACAAACAAAAAGAGTTTTTGTTTGTTTTTTTTTGTTTTTGGGTCACTATGTAACCCTGGCTGGCCTTGAAAGCATAGAGTTTTGCATGCCTTGCTCTGCTGGGATTAAAGGGGTGCACCACTGGGTTGGCCCTCATTGTATGTGGCTTTTCTCTTATTCTTTTTTTTTTTTTTTTTTTTAATGAGATGGTGCTGGGGATTATAACCAGGGCCTCAGGATTAATTGCTACATAAATGCTTTACGTTCCCAACACAGTGTAAATAATTTTAAATTTCTTATAATTTTTCAGGTGCAAGTCTTGTACTTTTTTTTTTTTTTTTGGTTTTTCAAGACAGGGTTTCTCTGTGTAGCTTTGCGCCTTTCCTGGAACTCACTTGGTAGCCCAGGCTGGCCTCGAACTCACAGAGATCCGCCTGCCTCTGCCTCCCGAGTGCTGGGATTAAAGGTGTGCGCCACCACCACCCAGCATTGTACTATTTTTTAAAAAAATATTTTGTTTCATGTGCATGAGTATTTTTCCTGCCTGTATGTCTCTGCACCATGTACCTACCTGATAGTTGTGGAGGCCAGAAGAAGGTGTCTCTTGGAATTGGAGTTATAGACAATTGGGAGTTGCCTGTAGATGCTGGGGATCACAAACCCTGGTCCTCAGGAAGAGCAGCCACTCTTAACCACTGAGCCATTTCTCCAGCCCTCTGAAGGCTTCCTTCCTTCCTTCCTTCCTTCCTTTCTTTCTTTCTTTCTTTCTTTCTTTCTTTCTTTCTTTCTTTCTTTCTTTCTTTCTTTCTTTCTTTCTTTCTTCCTTCCTTCCTTCCTTCCTTCCTTCCTTCCTTCCTTCCTTCCTTCCTTTCTCTCTCTCTCTCTCTCTCCCCCCACTCCCTCCCTCCCTCTCTCTCTTTCTCTTTCTTTCTTTCTTTTTTGAGACAGGGTGTCTACATAACAATGGCTGTCTTGAAACTTACTATAGTAGTAAGTAACCTGGTCTCAGGCTGGCCTCCAACTCAAAGAGATCTACTATCCTCTCTACCTCTGGAACACTGGGACTAAAATTGTTTGCCACAACGCCCAGCTTCTTATTCTTTTTAAAATTCATAAAGTAAGCTGAGTAGCCGACAGTGGCACATGCCTTTAATCCCAGCACTCGGGAAGCAGAGCCAGGCGGATCTGTGAGTTCAAGGCCAGCCTGGTCTACAGAGGGAGAAATAGGACAGGCACCAAAACAACATGGAGAAACCCTGTCTTGAAAAACCAAAAAAAGAAAAGAAAAAAATGCATAAAGTGTTGCTAGTATATAGAAATTATAGTTGTTTGTCTTATGGATCTTGTTTATTTATTAAACCCACTTAGTGTAGTTAGTTCTGTAGACTTACTAGATGTTTAATTAAGTTAATTAACTTATTCATTTTTGAGTTTTCAAGACAGGTTTTCTATGTAACCTTGGCTGTCCTGGAACTTGATCCGTAGACCAGGCTGGCCTGAATTTACAACCGACCATAATCTGCCTTCCAAGTGCTGGGATTAAAGGTGTGTGCTTCCATCACCCATCTAGATGCTTAATTTTAAAAAACCCAAGCCAATTTAGGCTATTCTTTTTTGTTTGTTTTGAGATAGGGTTTCTCTTTGTAGCCCCCTGGCTGTCCTGGAACTCCTCTGTAACCAGACTGGCCTCAAACTCAAACCTTCCCCTACCTCTGTTGTGATTAAAGGCATGTGCATTCATTGCCAGGCTCAATTTAGGAAACTCTTTTACGGTTATTGTCCTACTTCAAAAGACTGATATAGGTCTCAACTCCCAGGGACTTGAGAGATTGAAGCAGGAGGACCATACAGTCATGACTAGCCTGTATTACAGTGAGTTCAAGGCCAGTTTGGGAAACTGAGTGAGATCCTGCCTCAAAATAGAAAGTGGTTTTTATTTATTTATTTATTTATTTATTTATTTATTTATTTATTTATTAAAAGGGGCAGAGGAGATAGCTCAGTGATACAGTATTTGCCTTGCATTCATGGTGGTTTTAGTCTTAGTAATGGGCAGTAGGACTGGGGACTGGAGAAATCCCAAGCTGAATATTTGTTTATATCTATCTATCTATCTATCTATCTATCTATCTATCTATCTATCTATTTATATAATGGGCTGGGAACTTAAGCTCAGTGCTAGAGTATTTGCCTAGCATGTGAAAGGCCCTGTGTTTAATCCCCAGCACTTTAAAACACCACCGACAAAATTATTTTAGTTTTATGTATTAGTAGTTGTCAGACTAGCAAAGATGAACTTTTAAAAAAATTAATTAATAAACTTTTAGGTAGGATCTTACTATGCTTAGATGGTATGGAACTTAGTATATGCTAGGTTTACAAATTTGAGTCACTGTGTGTGTGTGTGTGTGTGTGTGTGTGTGTGAAGATGAGTTTTTGATTATAGTCACTTGATTATTCTCTCTGATTAAGGTGAGCATTAAGTAGAAAGAACATTAGTTAGTAAAAGTAGGAAGTGTGTATACAAGCAGATGGCCAAATTTTGCTTTGAGAAGCTTTACATTTTTCAGACAGATATTCTGTGTTGATCTTGGCCAAATGACTTCTTTGTGCTTCAATTGTTTTATCTGCTAAGTAGAATAATAGTAGCACCTGTCATAGGATTGGAATTGTGGTAAGTAATTAGGACAGTGACTGATATACAGTAAGCAATCCATCTGTTTATTATCGTTGAGTAGGCCAGAGTAGAGCAGCAGGCTTAGAGAAAAAAATTGCTTGATTTGAATCTTGTCACCACAGTTTGTGTTCAGTTAATGTGGCTTCTATTGTTTTTTGGGTTACAGGTCTCCTTGGTATATCATCTCTTTCCAAGGAAGAATGTATAATCTACCTTTTCTACAGTTTAAGGGAGAGGGATCAGTGATCCTTCTCCAAGCATTTCCAAAGACTTTGAAAGGCCCCATAGTCCTTAGAGTAAGTAAATTTCCTCTAAAATCAGTGTTCTGAATGAGATAAATCTTGGATGTACGGGTGATGGAGGTTGCTTTTCCTCAAAGCCCAGTCCTAGAGAACACTTTGGGAAATAGGGCAGTGTTATTACTTTTTTTTCCCCTAGGAAAACACAGATGATGCTCAAAGGAAGGCATTCTTTTATGGGTGTTAATCCTATTTCAAAAGACTGTGGGTGATGGATATCCATAGTATGTTTACTGTTGTATCCAGGAAAGCATATTGAAAGTGAATAGAGATGAGGTAGATAAATCTTCCTTAAATTTATTAAGTAAAATTTCACAAACATCAGTACTTTAAATGTAATTAAGAATATACTTAGCCGGGCATAGTGGTGCACGCCTTTAATCCCAGTATTCATGAGGCAAAGGCAAAGATCTTTTGAGTTTGAGGTCAGCCTGTTCTACATAGTGAGTTCCAGGCAGCAAGGGCTACATAGTCAGACCCTGTCTTGGGAGATATATATATATATATGTGTGTGTGTGTAACTGGTGAGAAGATGGTTCATTGGGTAAAAGTGCTTGTTCCTGACAATTGGCGGTTGATCCTTGGAACCTGTTGTTTTTTTTTTTACTCTTCTTCTTTTGGTTCTTTTACTCTTAGAGGGGCCCACCACCCAGCTCCCAAATAAATCACAGACAGAGGCTTATTCTTATTTATAAATGCCTTAGCTTGATTTGTTCTTGCCAGCTTTCCTTTCCTTTCCTTTCCTTCCCTTTCCTTGTTTTTTTTTTTTTTTTTTTTTTGGAGACAGGGTTTCTCCGTGTAGTTTTGGTGCCTGTCCTGGATCTCGCTCTGTAGACCAGACTGGCCTCGAACTCACAGAGATTCGCCTGGCTCTGCCTCCTGAGCCCTGGGATTAAAGGCGTGTGCCACTGCCGCCTGGCTTGCCAGCTTTTCTTTTCTTTTTTTTTTTGGGGGGGGTTTCAAGACAGGGTTTCTCTGTGTAGCTTTGCACCTTTCCTGGTCTTCTTTGGAGACCAGGCTGGCCTCGAACTCACAGAGATCCGCCTGCCTCTGCCTCCCGAGTGCTGGGATTAAAGGCGTGCGCCACCACCGCCCGGCAGCTTTTCTTAACTTTAAATTATTCTATTTAAATTATTCTTTGGCTTCAGGGCTTTTATCTTTCTCTATTCCTGTATACCTTTTCTTTCCTTACTCCATCTCTGGCTGTGTAGCTGGGTGCCTGGCCCCTGAAATCCTCCCTCTCCTTCTTCCTCTATTTATCCTCTCTGCCTGCCAGCCCTCCCTATCCTTTCTCCTGCCTTGCTATTGGCCATTCAGTTCTTTATTAGACCATCAGATGTTTCAGACAGGCAAAGTAACACAGCTTCTTAGAGTTAAACAAATGCAACATAAACAAAAGTAACACTTTAAAATAATATTCCCCAACAGGAACCCATAGTGTTTAAGGAACAAACTGATTCTTGGATGTTTTCTCTGACCACACATGCTTGTGGCATGTAAACTCACATATCATACACACACACCACCCACCCTTCCCCACACTAATAATAATAATAATAATAATAATAATAATAATAATAATAAAATATCAAAGGGGTTATTGAGATGGCTCTGTGGAAAGGCACTTGGGCTAGTGATGTAAGCCTGGCAACCTAAGTTTGATCTCTGGAATCCACATAAAGGTGGAAGGAAAGAACCAACTCCACAGAGTTGTCCTCTGACCTTTACACACGAATTGTGGCACACAGACACACATCACACACATACACAATGATAATAAATAAAATTCTAAAAATATGACTTAAAGGAATGCACTTTCAAAAGCTGTGTGCTCCAGTGTATTGAGACCTAGAACAGACACTCTGAAGTAGACCAGGACCCAGCTGAAGATGATGATCAGATGGTGAGCTTCTACATGGTGACTGCATTTTCAACACTGCTAGTAATTAGAAAAATTTTGAGTATGTTTTGGTTTATGTTTTGTGGTTGCCTTTTAAAAAGGTTGGTGAAGCCGGGCGGTGGTGGCGCACGCCTTTAATCCCAGCACTCGGGAGGCAGAGGCAGGTGGATCTCTGTGAGTTCGAGGCCAGCCTGGTCTACAGAGCTAGTCCAGAACAGGCTCCAAAGCTACAGAGAAACCCTGTCTTGAAAAACCAATTTAAAAAAAAAAAAAAAGGTTGGTGAAGTGTAGATTTCTCCCACAAGTTGACTTATTTATCTTTTGTTCCCTTTTTTTTTTTTATCTTTTGACTACATTGCTCTTATTTTGCTTATGTCTTTTCTATATTGTCGGCTTACTAGGGTCTTTAGTAGCCCTTTTTACTCCTATAGTTAGTCTCCCCTTCCTTCCTTCCCCCCCCCCCTTTTTTTTTTGAGACAGAGTTCTCCTTGAACTCACAGAGATCTGCCTACTTTAGCCTCCATGTGCTTGTGCTGGGATTAAAGGCTTGCACCACCATGCTTGGCTCTTTTTTCTTTAAAATAAATCCCCCCCCCCCCCATGGTGGCACATACATGCCTTTAATCCCAGCACTCAGGAGGTAGATGCAGGCAGATCTCTGTGAGTTCGACGCCAGCCTGGTCTTCAGAGCGAGTTGGATGACAGCCAGGGCTGTTATACAGAGAAACCTTGTCTGGAAACAACAACAAAATAATATATATTTTTGCATTTATTTTCTTGTGTGTGTGCATGCCTATTTGCCCCTGTATGCACAAGACCTGTGTGGTCAGAGGACATCTGGGGGAGTTGGTTCTTTTCCATCATGTGGCTCCTGGGAATTGAAAAGATTGAACATAGGTCATAAGGCTTGATGGCAAGCCTTTCTTTACCTGCTGAGCCATCTTACCTGCCTATCCTTTCTGTTGAGCTCCTTATCTCATTTTCTTTCTTCCTGGATAGGCAGGAGCTGTTGAGACTGCTGACATTGTTAGTGAGTGGCCTGTGTGCTACCAAGTGTCTTGTGATCTTACTGCTGACTCTTTACTGCTGTTGGGAAATAATCAAAGCAAAGAATTTATTGATAGTTTTAAGATAATTGTTTAGGCTTTCCTTATTACCAGAGTTTCTTATCAAATGTCTATGTGATCTCATTGTATTTCCCAATCCTAATATTTGCTGATCCTAATCCGGATCAGGGTAGGTTTTTTCCTACCCTGTTATTTAGAGGATGCTGTCAAATATTGGCTACCTCCTTCAAGGTCTCTGGGGATAAGTGGTGAGAGTATGGAATGATCTGAACTTCAGTTAAAATAGTGTTTTCCATTTTAAAGGGTGAGCTCAATTTAGGATTATATTGTGATTTAATTTTCTCATTTATTTACTTGTTTGTGGGTTTTTTCTGTTTTTCTTTTTTTTTAGGATAGGGTCTCACCGTGTAGCCCTGGCAGGCCTGGAATTAACTTTATAGACCCTGCTGGCCTTGAACTCACAGAGAACTACCTGCCTCTGCCTCCAGAGTGCTGGGATTAAAGTGTGCACTGCCACACCTCTTGATTCCAACATTTTTATTTTATTTTTATGTGTATAGGTGATTTGTTTGTATGTCTTTTTTGCCTGAATATATGTCTGTGTACCACATGCTTCCCTGGTGTCCCTGGAGGCAAGAAGCAGGTGTTGGATTCCCTGGGATTGGAGTTACAGACAATTGTGAGCTGTTGAGGGTGCTGGAAATTGAACCCAGGTCCTCTGGAAGAGCAGAGGTGGAAGCAGGAGGACCATAACGTTTGTGACTAGCCTGCACTGCATAATGAGTTAGTTCAAGGCCAGTTTGGGAAACGAGAACCTGACTCAAAATATTTTTGGGTGGGGTGGGGTTGGGGGGGGCGCAGCAGAGATAGCTTAGTGATAAGAGTATGCCTAGCATTCATGGTGGGTTTGGTCTTAGTATCGGATAGCAGGGCTTCTCTGTGTAGTCCTGGCTGACTGGAACTCACTATGTAGACCAGACTGGACTCAAAGTCACAGAGATCCACCTGCCTCTGCCTCTCTAGTGCTGGGTTAAAGGTGTGTGCCACCATGCCCAATTTCATTCACATTTTCATCTATATAACATATTGAGCATATATACCCACTATCCCCTTTTTTCTCATCCTACTTTTCCCCACCCTCTTCCTAAGTAGTCCCTCTTCACTTTCATGTCTTTTTTTTTTTAATTAGCTCTTTGAGTTTCATTAGAGTTGTTTACAAGAGTGTGAATGTAGAGCTACACCACTAAAGAAAGTCTTTCTAAACACCCCCCCATCTCTTGCTCCCAAGCAACTATTAACTGTCTATTGACCATTGGACAAGGGTGTACATCATGCACTTCTCTTACCTCCGTGGCAGGATGTTGACTGGGCCCCAGTCTTCTGCATGTCTTGCTCAGTTAACATAGCTGATGTGAGTTTGAGTACAACTGCTGTGCCATGCTTGAAAGATAATGTTCCACAATACTCTACCCCTTCTACTGGCTATTTCTGCTCTTTCTTTGGTGACATTCCTTGAGCTTGAGTGGGGGTAGGGGTGGGATGTTATAGATGTCACATTTATGTTATATTCAATAGTCATTTATCCTCTGCACCTTGAACAGTTATGAGTCTCTGCAGTTAACACTGTCGCTGCAAAAAGCTTTCTCTCACAAAAGCTGTTAGCATCATTAATTTATGGGTATAAACATAAATGTTTAGCCGGGTGGTGGTGGCACATGCCTTCAATTCCAGCACTCCGGAGGCAGATGCAGGAGAATCTCTGTGAGTTCAAGGCCAGCCTGGTTTACAGAGCTAATTCCAGGATAGAGCCAAAGCTACACAGAGAAACCCTGTCTGAAAAAACTGAACTGAACCGAACTGAAAAACAAACAAAAAAGCCTCCATAAATGTTTAGGTTTTTTTTTTTTGATGGACACAACATGTCCATTTAGCAAAACAATTAGTGACTTCTCCAATTAGGGCCTATAATCTCCTCCACCATGGGCTTTAGGTTACACTGCTAGATGTGGAGCAGGCCTCAAATCCAATGAGAAAACGTTTGGTTACCTCCGTGCTAATGGGTATATCTTAACTGTCTGGATAGTAGTATAGCATGCAGGTGCCACTGCTGAGTTAAGGCTTGGTGATAGTGCTTCCTTAGTTTGTATCCAGCAGAACAGAAATTTTCATCTTAGTTCTAGCTTATTTTTTATAAAAGTATCCTTCAACTAGAGTATGTGGTACCTTTAGCAATAGGGTCTTACTGTCTAGTTTTGGTGGACAAACAACAATAATGGCAATTTGCCTATATTGTTTTATGAATACAAATTCCCAGTTTATTGAGAAATACTTTTTATTATTATTTTAAGCTTCTTTTTTGACTTTTTTTGAGCTGAGGATCGAACCCAGGGCCGTACGCTTGCTAGGCAAGCGCTCTACAACTGAGCTAAATCCCCAACACTATTTTAAGCTTTTTAAAGACAGGACTTCACAATATAACACCTACAGGCCTGAAACTCAAAGATCTGCCTGCCTTTACTTTTCTAATGATGTGATTATAATCATAAACTGCCTTACTTGGCAACTTTAGGCCTTTTTATTTTATATATATATATATATTTAACTTTAATTTTTTAAGATTTATTTATTGGGGACTTGCAGAGGTCAGAGGACAACTTGATATAATTGGTTCTTTCCTTCATTCATTTGGGTTTCAGGGATCAAATTCAAGTCTTCAGGCTTGGCAACAGGTACCTTTACTTGCTGAACTGCCTCACTGGCCAACTTTTAATTTTATGCTTTTAATGAAAAATGACAGCCGGGCGGTGGTGGCACACGCCTTTAATCCCAGCACTCAGGAGGCAGAGGCAGGCGGATCTTTGTGAGTTCGAGGCCAGCCTGGTCTACAGAGCAAAACTATACAGAGAAACCCTGTCTCAAAAAAAAAAAAAAAAAAAAAAAAAAAAAAAAAAAAAAAAAAAAAAAGAAAAAAAGAAAATGACTAAATGATTGGAAAGTCACAAATAAACAAGTTGTTTGTTTATTGCTTCTGTTACTCATGTCCTGCTTTTCTGTAATTCATCTTTTTTTCATTTGTTTCCAGCTGCTAACCAGATACAGCCCCAAGCTTCCACAAACTATTTAATTTTATTTATCTTCATAAAGATGTCTGTAATTTTTTTCTGTAGGTGATATTTAGAATTTTAGGGACGTTTGTTAGGGGAGGAAGAGAAGGGAATCATGGAATGAGTGAGAAATGAGAAGTCAGTGAAATTCAGTAGTACTTAATGCTTGATGCTGACAAAATTCTGGTTTATTAAATATGCCCTCATTCAGCATCTTAATTTGTGCCATAGAGAAGGGCATGAAACCAAAGTGATTGTGTGAGTAAGTCCATTAATGTGTTTTTTGCCAATACATTATTTTTAAATTTTATTTATTTCTTTATTAATTGTATATGGGTATTTGTATGGAGGTCAAGACAGCTTAAAGGAGTTGGTTCTCTCTTTCTACCGTGTGAGACCCAGGCACACATCTTAGTTTATCAGGCTTTGATAGCAGACTCCTTTATCGGATGTGCCATTTCTTTGGCTCCCATGTGTGTTATTCTTATTAAAACCTGAGAGGGGGGCGGGAAACAGAGACCAGGGAGGGGGAATATGAATATGCTACACATGTTAGAGTGCCTGTGGAGGCCAGAAGAGGGTATTGGATGTTCTGGAACTGGAGTTACAGGTGGTTGAGCCTCTCAGTGTGGGTTCTGGGAACCCAACTCTGGTCTTCTGGAAGAGCAGGAATCACTCTTAATCACTATGCCATCTCTCCAGACTAAGTGTATGTGTGTTTATGTTTATTGTATTTTATTTTCTGAGGGGGATAGGATCTTACTGTATGGCCACAGCATAACTAACTCCCTTTGTAGAACCAGGCTGGTCTTGAACCCAGAGATTGACTGGCTAGTAGATGTAACCAACCGTCTTATTAAATAAGAAACACAGAGCCAATGTAAAGATAAAGCCCAAGAGGTCAGAGCTAAGAGCCTTACCCACCTGCTTCAGCTAGCCTCTTCAGCCAGGAGACCTCTCCAAAAAAGGAGCTACGCCCTGTGCGTTTGTCTTATAAAGACTTCCTGTTCTGCCTTCTCATTGGTTGTAAACCCAACCACATGACCGTCTCATCACTGCCTGTCTGTGGTCACTCCAGGTCTTCTATGGTTGGTATTGAGATTAAAGGCATGTGTCTCCAATGCTGGCTGTATCCTTGAACACACAGAGATCTACTTAGTTCTGCCTACCAAGTGCTGGGATTAAAGGCGTGCACCACCACCGCCCTGGCTTTCGCTATGGCTTGCTAATAGCTCTGACCCCTAGGCAACTTTATTTATTAACATACAAATAAAATCACATTTCAGTACAAATAAAATACCACTATACTGGCCTCTCCTTCTAAGCTCTAGGATTAAAGGTGTATGGAACCACACTTGGCCACCAGTCCCTGTTTTTATTAGAGCCTTTTTGGTAAACCTTTGTACTAAATATACTTTTTTTAAATGACTAGTTTAAATTTAATTTAACTAGGACAAAAATCTGATTCAAACTTGTAGAATTTTATTTATATTTGAGAATGATTATGTTACATGGAAACAAGGAGTATCTTCTGAACACATTTAAGATAACTTCACAGTTCATTGTAGATGTTTCTTTGGAATGACATTAATTATTTTTCATAATAAAAAAATTGATGTTTTTGCAGTGGTTTTCTTTCATATGATTCAAAGAAAGCCTGGATTTATCCTAGAGGGCTATTGTTGATGTATAAGCAACTTTCAGGGCAGTTAGTAGCTGTATAGCAGTCTGTTGTCTTGGTTTTGTCTTAAATCATAACTCCTTGGATTATATTATTCTGAAGTTTTGTGAGATAATTGTAACATTTTAGAAGAGACTTTTTTGTGGAAAGTGATAGTCTATAGGAGTTCAGGCTCTGAGTGATAGGGTGTTTTAGTGTCCTGGAATAAACAAACAAAAAAACCAATTATTTACC
Organism: Peromyscus nudipes; assembly: GCA_902168325.1. NCBI lineage: Eukaryota > Metazoa > Chordata > Mammalia > Rodentia > Cricetidae > Peromyscus > Peromyscus nudipes. The sequence goes on along the minus strand of CABHPH010128162.1, from coordinate 14,600 downwards.
TAGTCTGTGTAGAAAGTCAGAACCTGATCTCTAGTTAGTTCATCTGCTCTTCACCGCCCTCGCCCCCCCCCCCCCATGTTGAAGATCTTTAAAACATTCCTTTATTTTAAAATAAGAATTCTCTGGTGCCATGATTAAGCCATCACTTAAGCTTGTTCATTAGTTATTAGAGCAACAAAAGCAGATGACATCAGGTTTCTTTTTCCTTCCCCCTTTTCCTTGGTGGCAGTGGTGTTTTGTTCAGTGCAGGAGCAAAAAAACATTTGGCCAGCTTCATTAAGGATTAGAAAGTTGGAAAAACTGCTTGTTTATTAACAGAAGGATAATTGTTGTAATTGTAGATGCTTGTTTTGAAGCTTGGAAAAAGTGTTTTTTTCTAAACTCTTTATTTAACATGATAAATATCTATAAAATATGAGGAAGAAGAAAAGCAGGTTGCAGCATCTTAGACTTTTTTTTGAAGTGAACAGCTTCCGTTGTTAAATGGAAGAGTCTGCTTTAGCAGAGTAAAGCCCTAGTGGGGCATTTAAGGAACAAACCAGAGATCATTTTGACTTTCTCACTTCATAGATAGTATATTGGAAAGGATTTACTGAAAGGATTAACCTAAGTAAGGTTTTAACTTGGTGAAGTGAAATGATGCAAAAATGTGTTTTGTTTCCCTTTGTTTTATGTCCTGGGATTCCAACAGACTTCTTTAGTGTAAGTATTACAAAATAATAAGCTTCACTTGTTGGGTTGTTTAGAATTTAAGCAGAGGGAAAGGTACCTGTACATGGTTACGGAAGAGTTAACCAAGCAAGCGGTCTCTGCTGGCTGTGTAGTAGTAGGATTCCAGGTCTGGGCTTCAGAGAATCCAGTCCACTTTTTTTAGGTGCTTGCTGTATGTCGGATCTACTTTCTTTAATGGAGCTTCCATCGACCTATCTCCTCCTCTTTCTTCTCATTCCCCCCCCTTCCCCGCTTGTACTTACACACACACACACACACACACACACACACACACACACACACACACACACACATTCTCACGTGTACGCAGCTTCTCATAGCCATAGGAGAACTTGTAAGAAAGAGCTTTGCAGGGAGTCCTTTTATTTTAAATTTTATTTTATTTTATTTTTTGTTTCGTTTTGTTTTTTTTTGAGATAGGGTCTCTCTATGTAGAGAGACCTAGAACTCACTATTTAGACCAGGCTGTCCTTGAACTAAGATCTGCCTACTTCTGTCTCCTGAATGCTGGGATTAAAAGAGTCTTAGTGCTTATTTGTTTATTAAACATTTTAGTATTTACTTAAAAAGTTATTTTTGTGTGCATTGGTGTTTTGCCTGCATGTATGTCTGCATGTGTGAGGGTATCAGATCACTTGGAACTGGAGTTACAGACAGTTGTGAGCTGGGAGTTGAACCCTGAGTCCTCTGGAAGAGCAGCCTGTGCTCTTAACCTCTGAGCCATCTCCCCAGCTGCACCTATTTTTTTTTTTTCTTATGCTACTGCTGCTGTGGGATAAGGTTGGTAGGATTTAACAACGACCCTGCCTGGAATGTGATGTTGGAAGTATTCTTCTCACGTGGTATTAGATTGACAGGGTACATGATTGATCTGTCTTAATTTTAATTTAATTTTTTTTAAAGATATGATCTCATGTAACCTATACTGGCCTTGAACTCACTGTTTAGCCAAGGCTGGCCCCAAAATTTTTTATCTTAATGCAGCAACCTCTTGAGTGCTGTTGGGATTATAGGCATTCATCACTATGCTCAGCCCTCAATTCCAATTATGAGTAAGATATGTTGGTGTATATACTTCTGGGGCTGGAAAGATGCCTCAGCAGGCAAGAGCACTTGCTGTAATTGAATATTATTATATGAAATAGTAAATGCCAGGGCTGAAGAGCTGGCTCATTGGTTGCTCTTATAGAGAACTCAGGTTTTATTCCCAGCACCCATATGGTCCCTCACAACCATTTGAGTTTCAGGAAATCTGATGTCATTGTCTGATCTCCAATGGCCCCAGGCAAACATATGGTGCACATACATATATGTATGCAAAACACTCATAAATATATAAAATAAATCTAAAAAGAAACAATAGTAAATGTCATAGCACATGATGTTATAGCCATCCTCTTCAGCTGTTATCTAAAGAAAACTACTTCTAACATCAGAAAAAAATAAAAGAATAAACCCCAAACATAACCAAAAAGCCTTTTTATCTCATAGAAAATATTTAAAATTTCCTCATTAGTTTTTTGTTTTGTTTTATTTTTTTGAGACAGGGTCTTTATATAGTCCTGGCCATCCTGGTGCTCTTAGACAAGGTTGGCCTTGAACTCACAGAGATCCTTTTACCTCTACCACCCAGTTTAATCCCTCTGCTGGAATTAAGGTGTGCTTCACCATTTATATTTTGACACTGCCCAGGGTAAGGACATATTCTCAACTTTATTTTGTTTATGAGTTAACATTAACTGTTAAAGTTGCAGGATTTTTTTTTTTTTCTTCTCCAAGTAAGGGTTTCTCTGTGTAGTCCTGGCTCTCCTGGAACTTAGTTTGTAGACCAGACTGGTCACCAACTCACAGAGATCTCCTGCCTCTGCCTCCCGAGTGCTGGGGTTAAAGGCGGGTGCCACCATGCTCTGCTCACAGGGATCGTTTTTATGTTATATACTGTTCATAGCAGAGGCAAATAGTATGTCATAATATTTTCTTTCGTTGCTTTTGGTTTCAATATGTAATTGCCCTCTCCTCCCTTCTTATCCTCTCTCCTCTGGTTTTCAGAGTTTCTCTGCCCCTGCTTCTCAAGTGCTGGGACTAAAGGCCCGTGCACCACAATGCCTGGCAACAGTTGTTATTTTTTGGGGGGGCGGTGGGGCGGGTGTTTTCCAGACAAGATTTCTCTGTAGCTTTGTGCCTTTCCTGGAACTCACTCTGTAGCCCAGGCTGGCCTTGTTATTTTATTCAAGTTCAACTAAGTTGAAATTCTTCTCTCTCCCAGATTTGAAGGCTCCAGTGTCATTATTATCCATTGTACTTACTAGGTTTGATACAGTGATTCTTACTTCTTTTTGGGTGGTATGTGTCATCCTTAAGCTTTACTCAGGTTCCGCTGAGAGCCTTTTGTTATTTATTTATTTGTTTATTTATTCACTTACTTATTTGAGAGAGTCTCATGTTGCTGAAGCTGGCCTAAAATGTCCCATGCTGTCAAAGCTGACCCTGAGCTCCTGATCCTTTACCTCCAAGTGCTGTGCATTACAGGTGTACTTTATAACTTTTGTTCAACTGAAGTTTCTCAACATTGTCTTTTTTGTTTTGTAAGATATTATCTTACATTGCAGTGCTAATATTCACTGTGTAGTTCAGGGTGGTCTTGATCCCTTTTTTTTCCCCCATCAAAATGGTCTATTATTAAAGAAAGGTAAATAAATGTGTGTTTTGTCTACTAGGTTTTTTTTTTTTTTTTTGAGACAGGTTCTTATTATGTAGCTCTGGCTGTCCTGGAACTCACTCTGTAGACCAGGCTGTCCTTGAACTCACAGAGATCTGCCTGACTCTGCCTCTTGAGTGCTGGATTAAAGTTGTGGGCCACCGATGCTAGACAACATCTTGTCTTGTTGTATCCACAATCAGGAAACAGAGGTGGATGAATGAATGAATGAATGAATGAATGAATGCCTGTTGCTCAGTTTGCTTTCTGTACTTTAGAGAGTTTAGGATCACATGTCCACAATGGGCAACTCTTCTCATGTTAGTTAACATAATCAATATAATCATTCACTGGAATTTCCAGAAGTCCATCTCTTAGGTGATTCTAGATCCTGTTAAATTGACAACAGTTAACATTAACCACCACAATATCTCTCAGTGAGGGCTGGGAAGAAATGGCTCATTGGTTTATTCACTGCCTTCCCAAAGGACCTAGCTTTGATTCCCAGCACCCACATGGCAGCTCAAAACTATAACTTCTGTTCCAGGGGATCCAGTGCTGTCTCCTGGTCTCTGCAGGCAGTGCACATACATGGTGTGCATGCAGGCAAGACACTCATACACATAAAGTTAAAAAAAAAATTGAGTGCCACTTATGCCAAGGATTTTTGAATTTTATTTAATAAATCAAGTGTGTGTGTGTGTGTGTGTGTGTGTGTGTGTGTGTGTGTGTGTGTGACAGAGATAGTTTGGGTGCCTGAGTGCCATGGCATGCAAGTGGAAGTCAGAGGACAACTTCTAGAGATTGAACTCAGGCCACACTGTTATGTTGTAAGCCCTTTTACCCGCTAGATTATTCTAGACACTCTTCATTCTAGCACCATCTTTATGGAAAAATATTTCAGATACTGATAAGTGCTATAAGCAAAAATACATATGGTAATGTATTGACAGCATTTGTGATATGAGAGGTGGGTCAGGTTGTCAAAGTCTGTTGTGTGATGAGAACAGTATTTTCTGATGAGGTCGCTGTGAGAAGTTTCATTTTATTTATTTTTGATTATTTTATGTGTATGAATGTTCCTTCCTTCCTTCCTTCCTTCCTTCCTTCCTTCCTTCCTTCCTTCCTTCCTTTTCTCCTGGTGTTTTTTTTTTTTTTTTTTTTTTGGTTTTTCGAGACAGGGTTTCTCTGTGTAGCTTTGCGCCTTTCCTGGATCTTGCATTGTATAGTGAGGCTGGCCTGGAACTCACAAAGATCCGCCTGCCTCTGCCTCCTGAGTGCTGGGATTAAAGGCGTGTGCCACCACCGCCCGGCTCTCCTGGTGTTTTTGAGACAGGGTTGGTTTCTCTGTTGTAGCTTTGGAGCCTATCCTGGAATTTGCTCTGTAGACCAGGCCTGCCTCTGCCTCTCAAGAGCCGGGATTAAAGGTGTGTGCCACCACTGCCTGGCTTTTCCTTCTTTTCTTAAATTTTAGTAATTAAATTTATTCATTTATTTTACAGTTCAACTGCAATTTCCTCTCCTTCCTTTCCTCCCATTCCCTCCCGCAACTTCCCCTCTTCCTCCCACCCCATCCACTCTTCTGTTTCTGTTCAGAAAGGGGCAGATTTCCCATTGGTATCAACAAAGCATGGCACATCAAGTTGCTGTATGATTAAGCTCCTCCCATTGTATTAAGGCTGGGCAAGGCGACCCAGTATGAGGAATGGGTTCCCAAAAGCCAGCCAAAGTGTTAGGGACCGCCCCTGCTCCCACTGTTAGGAGTTCCACAAGAAGACCAAGTTACATAGCTGTCACATATATATATAGAAGACCTACATTGGTCCCATGCAGGCTTCCTGGGTGTTGGTCCAGACTCTGAGCTGCTATGAGCCCAGATCAGATGTTTCTGTGGGTTCCCTTGTGATGTCCTTACCCCACTGGCTTGTACAATCCTTCCTTTCGCCAGCAGGATTCCCTGCTTGGCCCAGGGTTTGGCTGTGGTTCTCTGCATCTGTTTCCATCAGTTACTGGATGGAGGCTCTGATGACAGTTGGGGTAGTTACTAATCTATGAGTAGAGAATATTATCGTTAGGCACATTATATTGAGTTTTTTTTTCTCTTTCTCTCTTTTCCCCTCCAGTCATGTTTGGTTCTATCCTAGGTTCTCTGGGCCATCCAGCCTTTGGGTCCTGGCACTCCAGGCAGTGTCAGGGGTGGGCTCACTCTTGTATGGGTCTGAGGCTAGACCAAGTGTGTGAATGTTTCGCTTGCATGTGTGTAAGTGCACCACCTGCATGCCTGGTGTCCTCTGAGGTCAGAAGAGGTCATTGGATCCCCTTGGAATGGAGTTATAGATAGTTGTGAGCTTCCATGTGGGTGCTGGGAATTGAACTTGGGTCTTCTGCCAGAGCAGTAAGTGCTTTCAATCTCTGAGTCATCTCTCCAGCACAGTTGAGAGAAATTTTAGTAAGAACATAGTTCATTGTGAGGGCTACAAAACAGAATGTAATGTCATATTCAGGGGACAATCACTTCTTAAAATAAAAACAAAAGATCAATAGCACTTTAGGAGGGCATGTTTGGGAGGTACACAGGGTCCTGATCATACAGTGACTGCATGCTTAATGAAAAGCTGTTCATGGAGTGATTGTATGCATGTTGAGGAGCTGATTGATCATGTGACTGCATGGATAATGAGAAGTTGGGATTTTTCTTTTTTCTAAAAGCTTTATAATTTATATATCTCTATGAGTGTCCAGTGCATTTGTGCTGGCGCCTACAGAGGTCAGAAGAGGGTGTCAGATCTCTTGGAGTTGAAGTTACAGGCATTGTTAGCTGCTTGATATGTGTGCTGGGAACAGAACTTGCATCCTCTGGAAGAGCGACAAATGCTCTTAGCTTCTGAACCATTTCTCTAGCCCCAGGAGTTGGGATTTTTGTCATCAATTCATAAAAAACTATTGGAGAATTTTAACCTTGCAGATCAATAGGGCTGTTGAAATAGTTTTACTAGATTAAGTGTGGAGTTAGGGTGGTGAAGGAGAGAAGTGATCTTACATGTTTGGAAGCTACAATGATAAGATCTGCGAATAGATTTAATGGACTGGATGAGGAAAGGAAAGTTGCCTTCTTGGTGTGTAGTTTACACATCTGTGGGCAGTAGTGCTTATGAGATCCCAGCAGAGATTTAAACTTTAAAATCAGGTTTAAACTTGATTAGAGGCATCTTAACTAATCATCTAAATATAATCATTTAATTGATTATTAAGTTTATTATTGCTTTGTAGTGAACAGCCTTGAATATTTTTGTACACATGGGTATATTCTAGAAGATAAACTTCTATTTAAAATTCTCTTAACCAAAAATGGTGCTTTGCAAGGCTTTTTGTTTATTTGTGCGTGTTACATGCACATGAGCATGCTGGGTATGCATGCTTGTCTTCCACTATCACACTCTGCCTTATTCCCTTTAGATAGACTCTTTCACTGAAGCTTGCCACTTCAGCTAGGCTGGATAGTCAGGGAGCTCCCAGGGTCCACCTGTGTTTCCTTCCCCCTTGCTAGGGTTACAGTCATGTGGGGCCAAGTCCATTTTTTTTTTTAAGGTTTCACATTTTATTACTGAAAAAAAAAAAAACAAACAAAAAACCAATTAGCTCATGTGGTACAGATAACAGCAAATCAGACCCCCAACTTACAGAGGTTTAAAATGTTTAGCTGCACCTGGTAGGATAGATGGTCATGATTCAGTCTAAACCCATAGTCATGCCATTATGTGTGAATTCTTAATAGACCCAGCTTCATTCTCCTCCAGTATCTTTTCTTGGAGTTATACCTGATATTACCAGTTTTCATTCAAATCCATTGGGGAATAGGATGATTTTGCTTTTGTTTCTTGGCCAGGAATTACTTGATTCTGAAAATCTTGTGAGAAGATGTGACAAAAAGCTGAGTCAGGCTTATGGTGCAGGATGGCTGAAGAAAGGAGAAGAGATGCCCACCTTTTTGCATGGGGTTTGGGTGTTTGAATTCATATCCCCATATTTGCACAGTAAGTGCACATACCTACTGAGCCATCTAACCAGGCCCCAACATTTATGCCTTTTTGAGTTAGGGCTTTGAGCTATGACACAGAACAAAAGATATTCAAGCAGGAGATTTGAAAGAAACCTTAACAGAAAAAAAAAGAAAAATGAAACAGCAGTCAAAACTTGTTTAGATATTGCTCAGTGGTAGAGTTCTTGCTTAATGAGCACAAGTACCTGCTTCAGTCTTTAGTACTTACCCCTCCACCCCAATATCGGTAGATGAGCCAGGTGTAGGAATGCACACCTGCAGTCCCAAGACTCAGGAGTCCTGGCAACCTGAGTTGATCTCTGACACTCATCTGGTAGGAGAGAACTGACTTCCACATGTGTGCTGTGACATGCACATGTGCAGTTACTCCCAATAAATAAATAAATAAATGTATTTTGAAAAAGGTCATAAGTGGAATAAGCAGCATGTTGGAGAACACTTCAATTTTGGCAGAATGATATGTTTGTGGGCTGCAGTATTTTCCTGTAGTATGTTGTATTGGTAGTCAGATTCACACCCTAGTCTTACTACTTAGTAACCATTTGATAAGGAGCTGATCATATAACTTTAGTTTTTCTCAGCCTTAAATGGGATCACAGTAGTGCTTACTGGGTTGTTGTGGACAAATAAATAAATGCATGTAAAGATGACTTCCAGAGGTTAGGTGGAGTGATCTCTTGTCAGAGTAAAGTATTGTTTCTTTGCTGTTGACAGTGAATATGGGTAATAGAATTACACTCTCAGTGAGTTTTGTATTTCATGTGTAAAATTAAAAACTTAACCATGTATGGTGGTTAGTGCACACTTGTTATCCCGGCACTGAAGACACTGAGAGAGGAGGATTATGGGTTCCAGGACAGTGGTGCTACAGAGGAAGACCCTATAACAAACAAAAACAATAATAGTAACATAAGTGGCCAACATTAGATCAGTTGGTAAGTGCCTAAGGATTTGAGTTCAGATCGCTGGCCCTCATATAAAAACCATGCATGCACATGTCTGAACCCGTATCCTTGGGTAGGGTAGAGATGGGGGTCTTTTACCCTATCCCTCTCCAGTGCTGGTATTAACAAGTAAGCACCAAAGTGTGTGTTTGTGTTTGCATGTGTGTGTATTCCTGTGCTCATGGAGGCCAGAAGAACTTCAGATCTGGAACTGGAATTACAGGTAGTTGTGAGCCACCACCTAATGTGGGTGTCAAGAGCTGAACTCAGGTCCTTAGGCATTCAGTCATCTCTCCAGCCCCATGTCCTCTTTTTAAAATGTGAGTTCTAAGGATTCAGCTCAGGTCCTCATGATTGCAAGGCAAGCACGATTCCTACCTACTGAGCTATCAACATGTCTTTGTCTCCACTTTCCAAGTGCTGTGATCATAAGCATGTACCACCATATCCAGTTTTTCAGACGGTGGAAATAGAACCCAGGGCTTCTTGCATGCCAGACAGCATGCTGCCAACTGGGCTATGGCCCTCAGCACAGTTTTTTTGAGTGGTGTGGTGAGAATTGAACTCAAGACTTTGTGTATGCTAGATAAGCACTCCACACTGAGTTATTTAGCCCCATTAGTTTACTTTTGTACTTGTGTTTATTTTCATGTACATTCCTACCTAGGTCCTGTGTCAGGTACTTTCTTGCTTCAAATGTCAGAAACCTTAGTTAAAAAATGGCTTCAACAAGTAGAAATTTACCTCACAGGTATAATCATTAGCATATGAAATTGTCAAAGACTTAGATATGTTTCCCCCTTCCTCATTCCTTTCATTTTCACCTTATTGATGGTTGCTAGATTAATTTATTTGGCACTATAGTATATGAAAAAATACAATGTAAGCATGGGAAATAGAGGAGAAAAACAAAAAAGTTCATGGAACTTACATTTTAATGAGGATGAGGGAAAAGACAGATTAACATAGGTAAACATTTTATTATGTCTGAAATATTAAGTATTATGGGGAAAATAAAGTAGTGGACAGGATGAGAAGGGCTGTATTGCTTTAGTAACATAAGCTGATTGGGGAGGTCTCAGTAAGATGACTTTTGAGTCTTAAAGGCAGTGTGAGAATGCGGAGTGAAAAGGCTGTATGTGGGGATTAGCATTTTGGGAACAGGGAACAGTGAATGAGAAAAGGCTCTTGTGCTTGAGTTGTTCATAGAACTGAACTGAAAAGAGGCATCAGGGCTGATCAGAGTAATAAAGGGCAAGTAAGCAAAGTAATGGGAGTCAGGTCATGTAGGGTCTTGCATTGTGAGACCTGTTGTTTTATACTTAGGTGAGAGGAGATATGCCTGTGGGAACTTTTGAGCAGAGAAGTGACCTAAAAGGCTTATTTCAGGACTGGGCCACCTACAATGATGCGGAGTGCTTACCTAGTGTAGGTGAGACCTTGGGTTCAATCCCTAGCACCTAAAGAGGGGGCGGGGAAGGCTCATACCAGCTGCTTTACTGAGAAGAGAGTGAGAGGATCAAGGGAGAAGCAGACCTACCGTTAAGAGAGACATAGCCGCCAGGGGAGGGTTAGAGCAAGAGAGGAGTAGCAGTGAGTGCTGAAGTGATTCTTCATGTTTTCAGGTACAGCTGAAAGGGTTTATGGAGAGATTGATAATAGAGGGTGTGAGAAAAAGAGGATTTGTATTAACAACCATAGTCAGTAAAGATGATAATTACCCACACACTTCTTTCATTTGGAATAAAACCTTTCCTGAATGAAGCCTTCATAAATTTTTCTCTCAGCTCATTTTGGCCATGACTAGGCATGTTTCCATGAGGTAGGTATAGCTGGAGCTGGGAAAGCAATACTGTGTACAGTCAGCTTCCTAATGGGAGGTGGACTCTGTAACAAGGAACAGAGTATGAGGGAGGAGGCTGTGTGATTGGGTAACCAATAGTGACATGTTTTTTGTTGGGTTGGCTATTCTATAGTGACTTGTAAGTAATCTTTGATAAGTACTTAGATTTTATATATATTTATAAATGTATGTGCTTATATATTTGTGTATATATATATTTATATATAATATTAAAAAATTTTTTTGAGACAGGGCTTCCCCGTTCAGCCTAGACTGGCCTAGGACTGTTGATTCTTCTGCCTCAACCATTTGAGTGCTGATGTTACAGATATATACTATTTTTGGTTTGTGAGTTGGTTTATAAACTGAGATGAGTTTTTAAGATTTGAAGTAAACAAAACAAGATTTAAAGTAAAAGAAGCTCCTTTGAAAGTTACAAGTATGGACAGGCAACTGCAGAGTCCAATGCATACTTTGAATGTTGACTAATTTTTTTTTTTTTTTTTTTGAGACAGGGTCTCTCTTTGTATCCCTGGCTGTTCTGGAATATACTCTGTATATGATGCTGGCCTCAAACTCAGAGACTCACTTGCCCCTTCCTTCTGAGTGCTGGGATAAAGGCTTGTGTAACCACACTCTGCTTCTTTTTATGAAACTATCACTATGCATCTGTCTCTGTACCCCTTCTACCTGCCTATTGTTATTGTCTTCCAGCACTAAAGATGACCATTTTTCTTTTTAATTTCTTCTGGTTCATTGACCTTCCTTTCCTCCCCCTTTTTTCTTCCTGTATCCAGAAGGCTGATAACTAGGTTATTTAGTATCAAAGGATTTTTGTTTATTGCTTCTATGTTATACTTACTGCTCTTCCTTCAATATAGAGGGGGGGTGGTGGTTTTTTTTTTTTTTTTTTTTTTTTTA
>CABHPH010128161.1:69615-80887 GCA_902168325.1 Peromyscus nudipes | reverse complement strand
TGTGTGTGTGTGTGTGTGTGTGTGTGTGTGTGTGAGAGAGAGAGAGAGAGAGAGAGAGAGAGAGAGAGAGAGAGAGAGAGAGAATAGATGGGGAGGCAGGTTTAAGAGTTTGCTTACATGACTGTGCATGAGGGCAAGTTCAAAATCTAATCACTAGCAGGCTGGAAATTCAAATAAGAGATGAAATTGGGGCTTGAGTTCAGAATTAGTAGTCTGGGCTGGAGTTCAAAGTTCACAGTTTAGGCTGAGAACTCTGACAGAATTTTTATTACAGTTTTAAGGCAAAATTCTTTCTCTGGAGAAGCTCAAGTTTTGTTCCTAAGTCTTTTGCCTGAATGGATGTCTACATTGCAGTTTGGGTAGAGGGCATGAGGATGACAGGGTCTCACCATATGGCCCTGGCTGGCCTGTAACTTGTTTTGTAGACCAGGCTGCTCTTGAATCTTCAAAGATCCACCTGCTGGCATTAGAGGTATGCACCACCATGTCCTGGATGCTCACATTTTTAGTTAATCTCCTTTTCTGAAGTCAACTGAGGTCAATATTAAGGACTATTGAGAGCTGCTGGTAGCAAAACACCATGGGAGTATACAGCAGGTGACAACTAGTGTTCAGAAGGTCAACCTATCAGAACCAAGGGTCCTGTTGGAGGAAACCATTATGCAAGGTGTTATGGAATTATTGCATTTGGAACAAATTGGCTGTTTCTTGTTGTAAACTTCTGCAATAACAGCTATGATATCTCCCTATGTACTGTGCATTTCCATGTTATGTGTACATATAATCTCATGATTGCATCTCAGTCTAATAGGCACATATGATTGTGGATAGTCTAGAAGATGGTTTTGTATTTAACTGTATAATTTATATGATTAGAAACATACTAAAAAATGTTTCATACTAGATCTATTGTTCCATGTGGACTGTAGACACTTAGAGGTCTGTTCTCCACCCTTATCCACTGAGAAGGCAAAATTGGCCAAAGTGTCCTCGTGGGACTTTCACAGAGAGGAATTGCAGGTGCCTGGCCTTGTTGGATCAAAACCCTTCAGAAGAATTACAGCGAAGTAGAAGTGATGGTGCAGGTGTCTGGCCTTGGTGTATCTCAGTCCTTCAAGAGATCAACAGCACCTATGCTGCCCTAAGCTTCCTCCACCAGCCCCTCCCCACTCTGATTCACAAAACCATTAACACTTTGTATTTATTTCTACACCAGTTTTTAATGCAAGATTTTAGGCTCAGTAGACTAATTATTTATAGGTCCTGAGATCCAGGTGATTAACTGACTAACCATATCTGGATATTATTAACACATAAAATAGTACATATAGCCTTTGCCTTTTCCTTAAATCTCTCATTGGTTTAATTTCTTCCCTTGTAACCCTTGTAGCTATCCCTTTAAGAGATAGCCAGAACTTTTTACAACCTACAGCTCTTGTCAGTGACCAATTAAACCAACCAAGTCTTTGCCAAGTGTGACTCTTATCAGAATACTTGTTCCTGAGAGTTTACTTTGTAGTTTTTACTAACAAGTTGTTAATGAATGGATATATACATATGCATGCTTGGGGGAACAAAAAGAAGAAGGAAGACGTATGGTGATATTTTATTTGTATTGAAATGTGATTTTATTTGTATGTTAATAAATAAAGTTGCCTGGGGGTCAGAGCTAATAGCAAGCCATAGCAGAAGCCGGGCAGTGGTGGTGCACACCTTTAATCCTGATCACATGACAGGCAGATCTCTGTGTGCTCAAGGATACAGCTAGCATGGAGATACCTGGCCACATTTGGTAAAAATTGAAGGTGAATGAAGGCTAGAAGATGCTGTGGGATGGTCTGTATATCAAACATGTTGCTTATTGGTCAATAAATAAAACACTGATTGGCCAGTGGTCAGGCAGGAAGAAGTATAGGCGGGACAAGGAAGAGAGAATTCTGGGAAGTGGAAGGCTGAGGAGACACTGTCAGCCACCACCATGACAAACAGCATATGAAGATGCTGGTAAGCCACAAGCCATGTGGCAAGGTATAGATTTATAGAAATGGATTAATTTAAGATATAAGAACAGTTAGCAAGAAGCCTGCCACGGCCATACAGTTTGTAAGCAATATAAGTCTCTGTGTTTACTTGGTTGGGTCTGAGCGGCTGTGGGACTGGCGGGTGAGAGAGATTTGTCCTGACTGTGGACCAGGCAGGAAAACTCTAGCTACAAGAAGATAATTCTAATGACTTACAGAGGGTAAAAGAGGATTCTGAAGAGGATAAAAAGAAGCAAAGTGACAAAAATGCCCTCACCAGCAGCCCTGAGAAGACGTGAGGAGACAGTGTGCTTGGAGAGTCCAAGGGAAAGAACTTAAGTCCAGCTCTCACATGCAGCCAAGCTGTCGTTTAAGAATGAAAGGGAGGTTCTGAACATGGCGCCGCATACCTATGCTCCTAGAGCTCAGGACTCTGAAGCAAGAGGATCAGAGTTCAAGGCCAACCTGGGCTACATAGTGAGATCTTGTCTTAGGAAAGAGACAGGAAGGAAGGAAGAAAGGAAGGAAGGAAGGAGGGAGGGAGGGAGAGAGGGAGGGAGGGGGGAGGGAGGGAGGGGGAAGAAAGGAAGGAAGGAAAGAAGGACATAGAGATGTTCTCAGCAACATGAAGATTTAGAAGTTTGATTTTAAAAAAAAAAAGAGCCTGTTTCTGAAAATACTCTTGGAAAGAATACTCTTAGCAAGAAAAACAGCAAGTCCAGGAGGGAATAGAGAGACACAGAAGTCAGAGGAGTACATAACACTGTGAATGCTCTAAGTGAATAATCATTGAATTTGTTAAAATATTGAAAGTATATTCATAATCATCCAGAAATAGAATTCTAGATGCTATCGGGATGGCACTGTGAATTAATAAAAAGTGTTATTCATTAAGCAGCGCTGTTTACTGTGCGAGAAAAGCCACGAGGTACAACAGAACCCACTATAAGAGTTTATTAAGGGAAGGGAACAGAAGGAGGTGCTTAGGCCTCTGGAAATGATCATACAAGGAGAGAGGGGGGAGAGGTATGTAGGACCCGCTTTTATGGGTTCCCCCACACATGTGCATATGGGCTTACGTAGCTGCACCACGCATGCACATAGATTACGTGATCACGCAGTGTGCAAATTACATGACCACACAGCACACGGATTACATAGAACGAAAGGCCCTGGGATGACTAAGCCTCTTGGTTGGCTACTGGACAGCACATGCGTGGTCATGTAGCTGGGGGAGTGGCCAGGGATTCCAACAAAAAGTATCTGGCTCCCCAAAGGGAGTGGAGAGCATGTGATGACAATGAGTTTAGTTGACCAATCAGATTGCCTTTGTAAAAATCTAGTTTGATCCTATTTATAGGATACAAAGTTAAAAAATCATGAAGACAAATTAAAAGGCCACCAGAACTATCTGAACCAAAAATAAAACTTCATAGTTAATCAATAATTAATAACCACACAGAACAGTATGGTGTAAGAGGCTCAATAATGAGAAAGGGAGGGCATTATATACTGATAAGCGTTTGAGAACAAGAAGATAAAGCAAGTATGAATATATGAGCTTGGATTTGGCAATGGTTCTTAAAGAAGTACAGATAACAAAAGAAAATATAAATTGTACCTAACAAAAATTTAAAACTTTTACTCATCAAAGAGTGCCATCAGCAACATGAAAAGACAATCCATAGAGGATGTTTGCAAATGATAATTTAAGAAGATTCCATATCCAGAATGTAAAAATAACTCTTACCACTCAACAGCCAAAGATAAAAGATAAAATAAACTTGAACAGACATCCCTCCAAAGACAATATAGAAATAATAAACACATGAAAAGAAATGTCAGTAACGACCACAATGAGATACAATATTTCACCAACAAAGCAGGCTATATGGGGTGGGGGCAGGGGGTTACAAGGATCCACAATGATTTAGAATCCCCTACATTGCTAATAGATAATAAAACTGTTTGAACACTGCCAAAATGATTTTCCTGTCCCCAAAGTACTTTAATATAGAATTACTATATGATTCAGTCAATCCACTCCTGTGTACACACCCAAAATAAAAACAGGGACTCAAACATCTACCTATATACCACAGTTCATAACAGCATTACTGACAATAGCTGGAAGATGGAGACTACCCAGATATCTGCAAACAGAAGAATGGATAAGCAAAACAGGAGCGTGCAAATACAATGAACTCTCAGGTCCCCATGAGAGATGAAGTTCTGATACATGCTTTAGCATAGAAGGGCCTTTGAAACGTATTATGTGATAAGAGTCAGGTACAAAATAACAAACATTGTATGACTCTCCTTAAATTACTGATGCAGAATAGGCAAATATAGACAGGCAAAAGGCCAATGTTGGGGGGGTACCCAGGGTTGAAGATGGGGACAGAGAGTCATTGCTAAGAGAGAGTTTTGACTTGTGTGGGTAGTGGCTATAAAACATTGTGAACCACACTGACTTGTACACTTAAATCAGTTAAAATAGCAATATACTTACATTTAATACACATAAATACATCAATAACCAGGCAGATGAGGAGAAATGAGTTCTCATGAACCCCAGAGGAAGTGATAAAAACTAGACTAGAAGGAAGACGATTGTATTATCAAAACTCAAATTCAAAAGAACTATACTTAATATTTTTTCAAGACTATACTTTTAGGAAACATTAGTACCTTTCGACAAGCAGATGATGAATGGTGGTTGGGAGCTGAAAATGTCAGCACTCTAATGTTTTTAAAGGGACAAGTGAGGATTCTAGAAGTGGAAACTGTCTTCAGCGGATTCGCCTCTAAAGAGAATCTGTGAATGAGAGGACATTAGAGGAAATACCCACACTGAATGGAAGAAAGAGGGAAAGACAGAAACTGGAGACAAATGTCAATAAGAAGGATAAACAGGGGAATGATACAAGAAAACGTCCTGACATAAGTGGAAACACAGGAAAGAGAGGACCAGCTAAGAACTCCCCCCAAAGAACTAACACGCAGCAACCCAGAAGAAACACGTCAGAGAAAAGCCATCTTTGCAGTAAGGCCACTTAGGAACCAAAGACACAGTCTGAAAAGCAGCTGGGCTCAGGGTGCTGGGGAGCACATACTTAGACCTTCTTAGGAGAAACAGTGGATTCCAGAAGACACTGGATTTTAAAGCACTGCAATTTTTTAAGTATGAAAAGAAAATAAGCCGGGTGGTGGTGGCGCACACCTTTAATCCCAGCACTTGGGAGGCAGAGCCACGCGGATCTTTGTGAGTTCGAGGCCAGCCTGGTCTACAGAGCAAGATCCAGGAAAGGCGCAAAGCTACACGGAGAAACCCTGTCTCAAAAAACTGAAAAAAGAAAAAGAAAAAAGAAAAGAAATGACAATCTAGAATTCTATATTCAGAAAAAATAAGTTCCTCAAAAGTAAAGAAAAGATATTTTCAAACAAAACACAGGAAACTACAGCAGCACACCAACTCAAATTCAATAGTAAAAAAGTTTTCTTAGACAAAAGGAAGAGAAGCTTAGACAAAAGCTCAAATATGACTTTAATCCCAGCACTCGGGAGGCAGAGGCAGGCAGATCTCTGAGTTCGAGGCCAGCCTGGTCTACAGAGCGAGTTCCAGGACAGCCAAGGCTACACAGAGAAACCCTGTGGTGGTGGTGGTGGGGACCTAGAAAAGAATGATGAGAGAGCAGATGGTGATCCACGGTGACTTTAAAGAGACAGAGACACGGTCACACAAATAACAATAATCTCGCAGGGCTTCACACACATGTGAAATGCACAACAGTAGTAAATAAGCTAAGAGCGGGGACTGAAGGAGAGGAAGTTGGGTGCTATCGGGTGCACTGGGTCTAGGAAGTGGTACAATTATGTAGAGAATTTGGCTTCTAACCAGATAAATGAAAAGAGAGGAGGCAAAGCAGAGCCCTTGGGGCTGCACAAAAGTCCACAGTTCTCCAAGTCCGCAGGGCTCTTGCCGTATGGAATCAAGTATGGCGGAGTCCGTGCCATGTTCTCAGGATTTTCCAACAAGAATTAGGAGCACAGCATAAGAATAGCTGGGGGCAAGTAGATAGACACTAGAGTGGCACCTGAATTCCCATGGCTGGTGCATCATGGGTCAGGGTCTAGAAGTTCTCTGTGCCTCAACAACAGCAAGAAGAATGGTTATCAGCTGCTGAGTTCAACACAGACACTTGGATGGGAGTGAAGAGCTCATGGAGCAAATGTCCATCACTAAGTCACCTCATTATGCTACCTTCCAGACCACAAACAGAAGAAACCTCCAACCCCAGGCCAATGACGAGCATCCCAACCCTTTCTGTCTCTTTCAGTCACATCAGCCACCTTGCCAGCCATTGGTTCTGACCCCAGCCTCCTGCAGTCAAGTTTCCACCCAAGAGCCAGGATGACTCTTTTCAAAGCATTGCTATGGCCGTGGCTTCCTTCAGTCCAAACTCTCCAAAGGCCTGACAGTCTACCCGGAACACAGCAAAGCTCTGTCTCCTCGCCGATTATTCCACTTCTGGAGGTTTCAATGGCCCACAGTCAACTGGAATCAAAATACACTCAATGAAAATTTCCAGAAATAAATTTTAATTCATCAATTTGAAAAGACATGCTGCTTTGATGGACATGATAAAATCTCCTGCCATTCTGCCTCCTGCTGCCCAATACACAAATCATTCCTTCATCAAGTGTTACAATACACTGTCATTATTGCTCTATTTTCTTACCTAAGTTGTTGTTGATCTGTTACTGAGACTACTCTATAAATTAAACTGTATCTACATATGTATGTGTAACGTAGAGGAGTCGCATCCCTAGAGTTCAGGATTGTGCAGTTTTCCAAGCATCCTAAGAGGATCTCAGAATTTATCTACTATGGATAAGGAGACCGCCACACACTCTAAAGTCCTCGTTATGGCAAATAAGATGTTACATGATCTGGCCTGTGTCCCCTCAAACTGTTTCCTATCTGATCATCCTTACCCCTCAACTACTTTCCCAAAATAACACTCACTCTGCCCCTACTACACTGCCTGATTCTTCCTTGTGGGACTTACCACTCATCTTCAGACGGACATCTTATCTATATTTATTGACTCACTCTCCATCTTTCCAAACTATAATGGATGTTGGGAAAGGACAAGGACTTCGGGTGCTTTTCCACTGCCCCCACACTGGTCCACACCTCATGACCAACAATCCTTGCTGGGGGAAAAGCAGTGTCTCCATTCCAGAGCCTGCCCATGGCACGGCCATGCTCTTCACCTCTCCTCAGTGCTGCTTGACACTGTGTAGAATGCGCGCTGTGGTGTGCTGAACAGTCTCGTTAAAACACTGTGAGAGAAAGGCAGCCTCTAGCTCCTGGCTGATAGGGACAGGAACCCACACACTGGAGTCAGGAAGCAAAACCTGGTGCCGCTGAGCAGAGTTTGCTGCCACTGTCTTAGGTTGCACCCTTCGTGCCGCTGAGTACCGCTGGAAATTACCCACTTATCCATGGGTTCTTTTCATTTGCTGCCCATTTCCTTTTGTCATAAAATAGACACTTTGCTTTTCCCATAGAGTAATCAGAATAAAAATAAATAAATTTAGGTCACTGATCCTTTTAGCAGTTCTTTCTCTGTTTTTGAGTTTTACCTCACATGAAGCTGATGCCTCAGTCAAACTAACACAAATGTAATATTCACTGAACAACTGACAAAGTGATGTTTTGTTATGCAAGTTTCCCAAAATCTATTTAGTATGATTCTGTCTTTGAAAAATCAACCTTGCTCTTAACACAAATATATATACAAGCCGGGCGTTGGTGGCGCACGCCTTTAATCCCAGCACTCGGGAGGCAGAGGCAGGCGGATCTCTGTGAGTTCGAGGCCAGCCTGGGCTACCAAGTGAGTTCCAAGAAAAGGCACAAAGCTACACAGAGAAACCCTGTATAAAAAAACCAATATATATATATATATATTGTATATATATATACAATATATATACAATATATATATATACAAATATATATATATATATACAAATGAAAGTCAGAAATCCCAGTCCTTGAAATAGAATCAAGTCACCATAACAGACTTAATCTCAGAGGCTCTAGGAGCACCCCAACACACCCAAGTAAAGGCAAACTGAAATGTGATACCATCTCTTGTATGGCAAAGCTCAGCAGGGAGATGTGCCACGGCCAGCAGCAGCTGCCATTGCTGGAAAGGAAGAATACAGCCTTTATGGCTTAGGCATCCATCTGCCACCCATCTGAGCAACCTAAGTTCTGCAATTACTTCAGGGCCACTGAATACAGAGCTCTGCAAAGACTCTCAGGAGAGCCCCACCCCCACACCCTTTTCCTACCAGGCTTGGGACCTTGTTCACAGCTAGACCACCTGAGACCCTTAAAGGACTACAAGCTAGGAGCAAGTATCTGCTTACAAAAGTCTGTGTACTTTGGTCCCACCACCCAACACTCAGCACTGACATGTTTTACTGCTCTTGCTCATTAGCAATCCAACACACTCCAAAATTGGAGGAAGTAACAAATGCCATTCCTACCTCTGGTAGCTTTGTCTGTTTTCTTACTTCATAGGTCAAAAGGGCATCCTCCCCTCCGGACTCCTGACCCCCTTGGACTACCCGGGGTGGGAGTGGGTCTCCCAGACTCTTCTCTATCAGTAGTCAAGCTTGCTCATTGAAGACCAGACCCTTTATAAGATCAAGGAGAACAAACATGTTGCATCTTGAGGAGCCAAGACCTTTCAAAGTCAGTGGCTAAACACCACTCAGGACAGGAGCTCTGCTCTCTGAGCAAGGGGGTTCAGTTTGACTTCCCATGATACCAACAATGGCTCTTTTGAGTGCATTACATTTCTAGTCAAGGAGTCAGCTATATGTATACCTACAGCAAAGAATCTATAACGTTGCTTCATGTGGGAAAAGGTCTTTTCGACTCAACATGCAGTTTCAGGAGATCCTGGCTGTGAGGGGGGAAGAACAGATCTGGGTCAACACAGCAACAAAAGAGGAAGCTGTATTATGGAGGGAGCTTTTTCTAATTAACAGAGAAGAATATATATATGCACATATATATTCTTTTATGATGTTTTCTTTTATTTTGGTCTCAAAGACTAGGCAATAATTCTATGAAGTTAGGAGATATATCTTACACTTCCTTTGCATTTTTGCTGAAATATGTTCCCAAGAAGCCTCTATACCTTGGTAACAAGGTTGGTGTGATAATCACTTTACAGATGGAGACTGGAGGAAAGCAAGGTTGTCTGGGAACAACCTAAAACCTTCATGAAGAAATGGCATATCACTATGTGGACAGCAAAGGCGGGACCGAGCAATGACATGACCGCTCACTTTGAACAGACTTGAGCCATGACATGTAAGTAGATAGAACAGGCACACTTTTCCTGCAGGATGAGGAACATCCCATTTCACTCTTGTCGACTCGGCTTCATGTACTTCCTCCCGACATGACGCTACACCATGCTTGGCTTGGCTACAGCTGACATTGTCTCCACAGCTAATGGGATGAATGGAAGGAAATGTTAAGACTCCACAGGAAAGTGGTGGGATGGGGGAACCTACAGTATCTGAACATAGTATACACTGAAACCATCAAGCTACCACACTCGTGAACACTCCGTAGGAACTAGTATTTGTGAATGCAAACTGTGGGCCACACACTACGCACACCTTTAAAACTTCTCTCCTAAATACGTTCCTTTTGACCTTGGTCCTAATGATGTCTGCATATCACGAGTCTTGTGGAATCCCACATCTAGCATATATTGTGAGGAGGTTTGTAACTAGATGTGTGTAGTGCTGCACGTAACTGACTGATCCATCTCTTCTCAAAAACACACAATTTAAGCTCTCAGTTCTTTGTAAATTAATTCTAAACAAAAAAAAGTATTTGTGGGAAAGTGAACGAGAGGAAGAAATTTCTATGACACCTCTAAGTATAATGGCACATGAGCTGTTCAGAGCAGTGTTTATGAGCTCTTAACACTTAGAAAATGTACAATTGGGAATTGTTTTCAAATGACTCATTAGGTTGATGGGCTCCTCGTAGGAGGAGATCATTTTGAATCTGCAGATTATTTGAAGTATGGGACCCGAACTCAATCAGGCTGTGGACAGATTCCTGTGATCTGAGCCACAGATCACTTGTTATTTTGTTTTCTTTTACTTTCAACACCAGGGAAGAAGTGGCTCAAAGTACACCATGCCCTTGCTTACTCAAAAATTAATGCTTGTCTTCGAGACACAGAACCATCTTGCATGAGCTCAGGAGAGAATCGGTTCTGCTCACTTAGAAAACAAAACAAAACACAAAAGCACTCTTTGATACTCAGCCTGTTTTCTTACCAGTTTCCCAGAGCAGAGCAATGCACCAACCCTCTGTAAAATAGTAACAGCTCCTGTAGTGAGCACCATGCTCTAAGCACTTGCCCTTTCTAAGTTATCTACATTCTAAACCAGTGGTTCTCAGCCTTCCTAATGCTGCGACCCTTTAATACAGCTCCTCATGTTGTGCTGATCCCCAACTGTAAAATTGTTTCGTTCCTGCTTCATAACTGTGATTTTGCTACTGTAATGAATCATAATGTAAATATCTGTTTTCCAATGGTCTTATGCAACTGCTGTGAAAGGGTCATTTGACCCTTGCAAGGAGTCACAACCCACAGGTTGAGAACCGCCATTCCAAATGCATGAAGCAATATTCTTTCTCATTTTACAAATGGGGAAACAGGGACTCAAAAAGTTTACAGAACTTGGCCAAAATCACCGAGAGAGAAAAGTGTGGAACAGGAATCCAAAACCATGTATTTGGGCTCCCAGATTCAAGCTAGCATGGACCTGTGCTCGTGGAGGCTCTGGTGGTCCTTTGGAGTCAGTACAGTTTTAGGACAAACTGCAGGAGATCTGCGTTTGTAGCTAGATGGCAAGTTAGCTAAGAGCAAGAAGTCAGGCACCCTGCCCAAGCCAGGCCCCTGCAGTCAGATGAACTGTCTAGGGTTTTCTGGAGTAGAAAGAAACAGTCTTCCTCCCTACAGAATGCATTTCATGGTAGAGGAAAAAGGATGAGTAGAAATGGACAGCTAGGGAGAAATGACATCATCATCATTCAGCAACATTAGATCTGCCCCTCAGCATCAACTGACGAGCCGCTAGCACTGCCAGGACCGTCCCCATCACCACCACCAACAGCAGAAGGAAAGACCGTCCCC
>CABHPH010128161.1:49745-69605 GCA_902168325.1 Peromyscus nudipes | reverse complement strand
CCCCATCACCACCACCAACAGCAGAAGGAAAGACCGTCCCCCTCACCACCACCAACAGCAGAAGGAAAAACCGACCCCATCACCACCACCAACAGCAGAAGGAAAATGCCAGAATCGATGAGTTTGTCAGACTTTTATTACTACAGTGAAGGAGGGCATTTTTGAAGCAGAGCAGGGCATTTTATAGATGAAGAGGAAAGGCAAAAATAAAGGAAATGCTTGTAGCTCACAATTATAGGGGTTCAAGGGCATGGTACAGGAATCAGCTCAACGCTGGTGTCCCAGATAACAGGAGAGATCTTATTGTCAGAAAGGAAGGTCAATCAGTTCGGGAGTCAACTTGGGGTTCTATAATTCTTTCTTGGAAGAAGTCTCTAGGGGTCCCAGAAGAGCCACCTTTACCCTTGTTGAGGTCATCACCCCCACCATCTAAAGACCTTCCGCTAAGTCCTCCTATGTGTGTGTATATATGTGTGTATGGTGCAGGTACATGTGTCTATATGTGTTCGCATGTGTGTGTACCCCTGTCTGTAGAGGCCTGAGGTTGGAATCGGGTATCCTCCTCAGTCACTTTCCAGGCAGGGTTTCCTGATGACCCTGGAGTTTGACATTTTGGCTTGTGGCTAGCCTGCTTGCTCCAGGAATTCCCTGTCTCTGCCTCTCACTGAGGGATCCCTAGCAGGCCGCCATCTTTAATTAGGTTCTGGGATCCAAACCCAGATCTCCACACTTAATCAGTACATGCTTTACCTGATGAGACGTCACCAGCCCCTAGGCCCCTCTTGTCAAAGGCCATAGCACCTCACAGCCATCAGGCTAAGGAACAATCCTTCAATGAACACTTAGAAGACAGACCATTCCAAACCACAGCAGCAACCTCGGCCATCCTCACCCAGCACCTAAGACACCCTCACCTGACACCTCAGATACCTTCACTCAACACCTCAGACACCCTCACCCAGCACCTCAGACACCCTCACCCAGCACCTCAGACACCCTCACCCAACACCTCAGACACCCTCACCCGGCACCTCACACACCCTCACCCAGCACCTCAGACACCCTCACTCAACACCTCAGACACCCTCACCCAGCACCTCAGACACCCTCACCCAGCACCTCACACACCCTCACCCAACACCTCAGACACCTTCACTCAACACCTCAGATACCTTCACTCAACACCTCAGACACCCTCACCCAGCACCTCACACACCCTCACCCAACACCTCAGACACCCTCACCCAACACCTCAGACACCCTCACCCAACACCTCAGACACCCTCACCCAGCACCTCACACACCCTCACCCAACACCTCTGCCTACCTCTGCTCTGCTCTCTCTTCTGCTCACTGGCTCTGTGTGGTCCTTTTTGCCCCTTTTCCTCATCCGTCTCCCGCTAACCAACAGACAGGCAGGGAACTTGTTATCACCAGCACGGAAGGAAAAGCTTCTATTTCTTGTTTAACTCCCACCTCACTCCTTGGCAAGATCATAG
The DNA here is from genome assembly GCA_902168325.1 of Peromyscus nudipes. Taxonomy (NCBI): domain Eukaryota; kingdom Metazoa; phylum Chordata; class Mammalia; order Rodentia; family Cricetidae; genus Peromyscus; species Peromyscus nudipes. The sequence goes on along the minus strand of CABHPH010128161.1, from coordinate 68,106 downwards.
AACTCAACTCTAATGTTTACTCCATACTTGCATTTAAGTGTCTTTGAAAGCTCGCACAACACTCAACCAACACTAGGATCCACTGTGCAAGCACCTTGGAATACTGGACTTGGTATTTAATGTTTCCGAATTTCAGGGGCCCTGTCTTGAATAGGATAAAAGCTCTGTGTTTTTGGATGATTGACATGGGGCAACCAAGTCTGGCGTAGTTCCAGGGCAGGTTACTTTACAGCTAAACCTAGGGACAGAGGAGAGCTAGGCAACCTGGCAACTCCTCTCTAGCTGCTTCTCTGGAGTCTGAGTTCCCTCCCTGACTGCAGATATCTGTTTCTTTTTCCCCATACGGTTGTCTTACAGCAGCACTGCCATCTGCTCAATTCAGCTTCCCAGGCACCAGGACACAGTTACAGAAACCAGCACTAAGGTAGGCACTCATGGCCAAAACCAGTGATGAAACCAAGAGAATGAGACACGAAGTGACAGGACAGATGAGTGAGAAGCGCTGCTCATAATACATGGGGAAGAAGGTGAATTCAAACAGAATTCATTTCCTTTTGTGAAGGCCTCAAAGCTTCTAAATGTAGCATCTTTCCATCAGAGATTAGAGTGATGTGTAGAAAGTGACGACATCTTGGAACACTAAGGATTTATGGGTGGTGCCGGGTGCTTGCAAGGTCTTTGGAGATAAAGGACAAGTCGTGGATAACCCTAAGGCCACAGGCTGTTCCAGCAGGCAAGATGGGACTCCTTCCAAAGCTGTGTTTTCAAGACCCAATCCTGTAGCTATGGTTCAGGGACCTGAAGGCCGTAATTAGGGAGACACTATAGCTACTTCTCCTTCTGTAACCACATCTTGATGCCCAGGAGCTGAAGAGAGCAGGTGGCAGTGTTGCTGCAAGGCAACCTCAGGGGGAAATAGAGAGAGAAGCGGGGAGGAAGGGAGGAAGGCAGGTTTCTGCATCATCTCCACTTCACAAATCCAGAGCTGAAGTGTCTATCACTAATCTAATCTAATTCTCTCACGTTATCCTAGCTGCAAGGGAATCTGACCGACATCAGTTTCCTAATTCCTCTCTCTAGCTAGAAGGAGAATGCAACAGAGACCACGAAAGCAGTCCACTACTCCAGCTGTTGCTAAAACATACAAACCCCACAGGTTCTGATTCTGATTTTGCTCAAGTTCTTCCTCCACCTCCCTTCATTTACTTCTCAGTGTCTAAATCTGACCACCTTATATAATCAAGTCATTTTCTTCTTTGTTCCTCATGTCCTTTAGTTTAAAGAAAAAGGAAAAAGAAGAAAGAATGAATGAATGGAAGGAAGGAAGGGAGGAAGGAAGAAAAGAAAGAAGCAAGCAAAGAACACCTTTCTTATCTTACTTGAATATGTTTGTAAAGCTCCCATAAATACATGCTTATCTTTTCTCTTTTGTCCTGTGTGATTTGACTTATTTGTGACTCGTGAATTTCAAGGTCTAACTCCAATAAGTTTCAAGTCAAATTAGCATGCAGTTCATATAAGAGACACCACACGGTCTTTTCTTTGGCTAATCACACACAGTAGCATCATTGACCTTCAGCTGGTTGAGAGGGAACAAACAGGAGTAGAATAATTCTCTGGTTTTTTATTGGGTTGATACAAAGAAAAAATTTTTGACATGATCAGTTCTATGTATTTCTATTCACTTTGCCAAAATGAATTCAAGTTAAAATTTTGTTTTTCCTGACTAAAAACTCCAGCATGAGTTACTGATTTATAAAAATAAACACTTGCTTTTCATTCAATCTAGTCATAGAAGTGATATATTTTCTTTCCTGCTTCCTGCTTGTTTTTGTTTTTCTATTGCAGCCCAGCCTATGGTTTTGTTTTGGGTTTCTTTTGTTTGTTTGTTTTTGTTTTTACGGTTTTTTTTTTTAGGACAGGGTTTCTCTCTGTAGTTCTGGCTGTCCTAGAACTCACCTACAGACCAGGCTGGCCTCAAACACAGAGCTCTGCCTGATTCTGCTTCCCAAGTGCTGAGATTAAAGGTGTGAGCCACTACACATGGCTGCCAGTTGGTGTTTTGTACATAACTGTAAAGTTAGAACATTTTCAAATTTATATAATAATGGCCACTTTTATTTCAATTTTATTTCCCAAAAAACAAAAACTGTGAGACAAGCCCAAGAAACGATCTTTTAAAAGTTGTAAATCCAAATCACTATTAGCTTGCTTCATTCACAAAATAACATTTTGTGAGGGGAGGGGTAGAAAGATGGCTCAGTAGTCAAGTCAAGAGTGCTTGCTTAGTGGTCAGCTCCGCAAACATAAACGTATGAGTGACATTGTACAGACCGAGAAGGTTTCATTTATGTATTTAGGGATATAGCGCTCATGTTGGCCAACTTACAACCATCTCTAACTCTAAATCCTGGTCAAGGGGATCTGACACCCTCAGCCAGCCTCTGAGGGTACTTGTATACACACACACACACACACACACACACACACACACACACACACACACACCTTAATTCTTCAAAATAATAATAACATTGGGCCAGAATGTGACTCAGGGGTAGAGTGCTTGCCTAACATGAGCAAGGCCCTAGATACCATACCAGAATTACAAATAATAGTAACTCCTCAGATAACTAAACATTAAGTCAGTGTTTACATTTCCCTGTCTTTCTTTTTTAATTTTTTGTTGTGTAGAATTTCAATACCAACAAAGTAAACTAAATAGTAAAGTAGACTGTAGCATATTCATCTTTTGACCTAGATAAGCATTAACCCCCAACTCTCTCCATCCCAAAGCAGTCCACTTTTCCTCTCTGCTTTTGAGACACACTTCATATGAGTCCTGAAAATATTTCTATATGAACTTGTAAAACGCAAAGACCCTGACATGACCACAATGCCAATGTCACAATTAACACCATGACTCTCCAGACAGCACTTACAGCTCAGCCCATAAATGTCAAAGTATTTTTACCACGTATTAAATGAGGAAACTGTTTAAGTGATCAGGGAGATTACACAGTACAGTTGGTTGATATCCTTTAAATCTCCTTTAATCATTTTTTATTTTTTTATTTATTTATATTTAGAAACTGGTTTGTTTGTCCTAAAAACATTCTCCTTGTCTGAATTTTGGTGATTTTATCCCAGTAGTACAATTTAACATGTTCCCCTATAATCAATATTTCCTACATTTTGGTCATTCAATCATAATATTTTGTTGGTTTGTTTTGTTTTTGTTTTCAAGACAGTGCCACAAAGAATTTATGGTCTCCCACCGGAGTATATAACATGGTGGTGTCTATCAGTTGATTGGTGGTTACCAACTGGTACTAGTCCCCCTTCAAGTATGAGCTGGGTTACTGTAACTAGACTGTCTCCATCTTCACAGTGGCTACTTCACAGTACTGTTCGTATTGGAAAAGCAAAACACACGTGTGTTTAATTCCTCACACTTGTTCAACAGGCTTCAAATAATAAACAAATGAGTTTCTTGGCATCCTGCACTGGCGACCAGTTGGTTCTAACTTTTGCCACTGCGGTAATTATTCTTGCTAATGCTCAGGTTTCCCAGTCTTCAGCCATCAGCCCTCAGGTTCTTCTAATATGGCCCTACCGGTATTTAATACCTTTCTTGTTATCTGACGTGACAAGAATTTCTACATTCAGACTGCACACCGTGCCTTGAATAGCAAGGGGCATGGCTTACTTCAAGTCGGCAGTGGTTTTAGAACTCGGAGTCTTGTGTTCGGGTGCTGAGTGCCACTCTGTGTGCTAAAATGGCCGTAGACTCTTTTATGCGGCTCACTGTTTGAACTAGGGTCCAAGTGAACTATTAATGGTTGTGTCTCTTATCTCTTTTAATATTCTGTTGTTTGCTTTTGTTTTTGCTTCCTTTTATTTCACTACGCAGTACAGACTGGCCTCAAACTCAGACCTTCCATCTCCTCTTCAGAAGTGCTGGGACTCAGGATGATTGGGTTTCCTCATCACCTTCCCCAAGCCTCACTGTTACTGCTGAACAAGAAAGGAAAAATGAAGAACAAGCAAGATTATTCTTCTGAGTTTCTTACATGAGGCTTTTGTTAATTGTTCCCTTTGCTGTCCTTTAACATGTTTTTGATGTTTTTGGTTGGTTGGTTGGTTGGTTGGTTGGTTGGTTGGTTGGTTATTTGGTTGTTTTGTCTTAGCCAGGCTTTATTATCTTCATTTTCTCTCTTAGCCTTTGATTCCTTCCTAGTCTACAGTAGGGTTTGGAATGTGTGGAGTGACTGCTGGCTTACACATGAACCAAGGCACCCTGCCTTCCTCGAGGGTCCCCCACCTCTTCAGCCACTGAACTGCAACTCTGTCCTAAGCTCCTCTGGTTTCATGTGAATGGATCTTGACATGTGGTCAAGAATGCTGTCGTGATGTGCGGTCAAGGATGCTGTATCTGTAGCCCAGGTGCTGCCATTGTTCCAGCTCCTCTGGCAGCAAAGAGAACACTGAGATCAGGTCATTGCAGTGGCTGGTCTTGGCCATCCACACACCCAGGAAGAGGGAACCTCAACTGAAGAACCACCTTCATGAGATTGGCCTATGGGCATGTCTATGGGGCATTTCCTTGATTGCTAATTAACGTAGGAGGGCTCAGTTCACTGTGGGTGGTACCATTCCTAGGTTGGTGGGCCTCAGCTGCAGAAGAAAACTAGCTGAACATGAACCTGGGAGCAAGCCAGTAAGCAATGTTCCTCCATGGTTTCTGCTTCTGGTTCCTACCTTGTCGGTCTGCCTTGGCTTCCCTAGGAGATAGACTTTAATCTATAAGGGGAAATACATTCTTTCTTTCCCAAGTTGGTCATGATGTTCATCACAGAAACAAAAAAAAAATAAAATAAAAATAAAAAAAAAAAAGGAATGCTGGAACAGTCACCGAACCCATGAAATCCCATTTTCCACATCTGAAAATTAGAGATGCTTACTAAGCACGTCTCCATCTCTGCAGGTCCTTAAATAAAGCAAGACCTAACAAATAGATGGTGCTTTCACTCGGCTATCTAGGAGTTATCTTCACCAGCTAGCTGAGCACCTGACATTTCTGTAGCAATAGTTTTTGAGAAAACCAATGCTTTACCTTCATGGAGTTATCAAGGTGGGAATTCTGAGCACTATGCCATCCATGTTCCTCTGCAGACACTTCCTGCTCATGCTGTGAGTTTTCCAGGTTGTAGGTTGTGGGTTTTCCATAATTGGATGCACCATGCAGTGGATCACATGGCCACAGCATAGACAGATACAGTCAGATCACCACGCAGCTGTCAAGGAGGAAGACAGATTCTCCAAACCTGAGGCAGCAGCTCACCCTGGAAACAACTTCCCATGTGGACAGGGGTGAAAAGCCCCATTGACCCAATGCTGGGCTCACAAAGTTCAGGTGCTTCCACTTGAACTGCTGACAAGAGAGCCACCTCTGAAAACAGTGGGCATATCTAACAGACCCACAGTGGGCATATCTAACAGACCCACAGTGGGCATATCTAACAGACCCACAGTGGGCATATCTAACAGACCCACAGTGGGCATATCTAACAGACCCCCAGTGGGCATATCTAACAGACCCCCAGTGGGCATATCTAACAGACCCCCAGTGGGCATATCTAACAGACCCACAGTGGGCATATTTAACAGACCCCCAGTGGGCATATTTAACAGACCCATAGTGGGCATATTTAACAGACCCACAGTGGGCATATTTAACAGACCCACAGCGGGCATATCTAACAGACCCATATGTGTCTAATGTGACTGCACAGTACTGTGACCTGTTCCCTTTTCATGTGGCAAAACCAAACGGTCAGGGTCATGATTAGGACATTTGGAGAAAGTTGCTCTAAACAGATCAACAAACATGAAGTTCAACAGTATAATCTCACGTCCAGTACTTGCAAGCAAGTCAAAAGAAAAAGAATGTGCCAACTACTAAATGCTCGCCCTTCTCTAGGTAGGAAACAGTTTGAAGGCAGAAATGTTTGTCACTGTTAAAGTTCTGTCCTTGAGCCAACGCTCTGTTATCAGCAGTGAAAAGCTACTCAGGAGATAGCTGGAGGACGTCTCCACTCGTTAACCTTATACTACCTGCCAGGCAATGTGTGAGGGATGGCCATCTACCTTCTCAGCTAATTCCCACAGAATACCACCTATTGGATGAGGAAATCCCCTCAACCCATGGCCAGCAAGGGTATGGTAAGAAGTCACGGACAATTCACTTTACTGCTGTTGTTACACTGTTTGTTTATTTGAGACAGTCTCACTATGCAGTCCTGGCCAGCCTACAACTCAGACCAGGCTGGTCTTGAACTCAGAAATCCTCCTTCCTCTGCCTCCTGAGTGCTGGGATAAAGAGTATGGACTACCACAGCTGGCAATCTTTCAGTTTAGCCATGACTATAACCTCTCACTTTCGCCAAGCCAACATCCTGGGGTGATATATTGTATCTCCCAATATATTGTGCACCCCAATAAAGCTTATCTGGGGATCAGAAGACAGAGCCAGCCTCTAGATTAGACATAGAGGCCAGACAGTGGTGGCACACGCCCTTAATTCTATCACTCGGGAGGCAGAGATCCATCTGGATCTCTGTGAGTTCAAGACCACCCTGGAAACAGAGCTAGGCAGTGGTGGCACACATCTTTAATCCCAGTACTGGGAAGCACATATGACTTTAATCCCAGGAAGTGACATGGCAGGACACAGAAAGGTAGATGAAGCTGGGAAAAGGAACTAGAAGCTTTTTAGGCAGTTCAACTAAGATGCTCTTTAGACTGAGGATTTCGTAGAGGTAAACTAGTGATAGCAGCAGTTCAGCTGAGACACTTTTGGGTGAGGACCCAAAGGCTTTCAGTCTGAGGAAACAGGATCTCTCTCACGCTTGAGCTGAGGATTTCCTAGAGGTAAGACGTGGCTGGCTTGCTCTCTGATCTTTCAGCATTCACCCCAATACCTGGCTCTGGGTTTTTTATTAGTAAGACTGTTTAAAATTCGGGTTACAACATACCTCTTCGTACGTGGTAGTTATCGTAGGGGAAGGAGGGAGGCAAGGGGTAGGACCCCTGCAGAGCATGTCAAATGAGCCGAGATTCTGTCTTTATTCATGACTCATTGTGACCATCTTATTTGCGAAACCAGTCAGATAGAGCTCTATTGGTTTGTTTTCCCATTTTAGCAAGTCAAAAATACCTCTACTTTGCACAAGGAACTCTAGCTCTAGGCTTTCTGGTTTTTTACGACTATCAAAATGCAAATCCAAACACAATAGCAGTGCTAAGTGTTCAGGTGATAGGGACGTTTTGACAGAAGCTACTAAAAAGCTATTAAAAAGCTAGTGTCTGTCATGACTGGAAAATCAAGTCTCTTCAGACACAATGCTTCTGTATCTAAAGCTTGATTACAATAGTATCATAGAGTACATAAGGAAATACGGAGTACATACAATATACACATATGATAGATTGTATACATTATATATACTAGGTATTCTAGTACACAGATAAAATGGAAAATTCCACATCCACTAAAATATGCAAACCTGCTAAAATGAAAGAGATATCTAAGACACACTGTTCAGAGAAAAAAAAAATTACAAGACAGCATACATAAAATTATCCCTTATTTGTAAATAATAAACCATATGGCTACATATATTTAGGGGAAAATCTGGAAAGTTCTTCACCAGACTGTCCGTAGAGGCTACTTAAAGGAAGTGGAACCAGGCAATTACTTTCTATTTCTTCTCTTCCTAGTTTAGAAATTCTTATGCATATGTATAATATCTTACGATAAAAATAATGCTTCCCATTCTCCTTTCAGCTTGGGGGTTGGTGTGAAGGGCATGGGACCCTAGCCCACTTACTTTCAAGTCTGACACTAGAAAGAACAGACAAAGAGAACTGAAAATTCCCAAAGCCTAATTCTCATACTAGAAAAAAATTATTTATGAGCATGCCTTTGTCAGTAGTTTCCAAATAAATTGCTAGAGGTAAATATTTTATTCAATCCAGAATTTTCTTTAAGGTTTCTCTAGAAATGGCAGAGTCGTTGTTAGTTGGAATGACTTCTTTCTCTAAAATTCACTTAAGTGAAGATAATGGATGCTATTTATGGTTAGGCCTGTAGGTTTTTTTATTAAGTGGTCACATTTTCCCCCATAGGGATGATTCTCTGATGGTCAATTTGGGGTTTCCCGTTAGATCACATATACAAATGACCTAAAGTTTGCATGTGGAAGACTCTCACTGCACAACCCTGCATAGCAAAACCGAAGGCCAAGTCTTTGACTGATGACTGCTAATCTGGATGCCCAAAAGCCTCATAAAGTAGCCTAAGAGTGGCCTCCAGGATTGGGTCTCAAAGTTGCATTCACACACCAGTTGTTAACTGTACTTAGAGAACCAATCCAACCACCACAGTTGAACCCACTGCCCTATAGAAGCTGAGACGAATAACTAGATTGTTCCATGATTAATACATAAGAATGGGCTAGAAATAAGAAAGCCAAGCTAGGGCTCGAATGAAGGCCTTCTAACTCACTTCGACCACTAACGTCAAGTTACATATTATCAGAATGCAGTCAGCCAAGCATTGATTCACAAGAGCAAGGCGCTGTTTAACCTAAATGTGGAATGACATCCAGTCAATACAGCCTGGAGCATCCTTCGCCAAAGCACAGGTACATCTTCCGAAAGGTTCAGCCTCTCCTCCGCGCAGCCAGGACTTCTCTCAAGGGCATGACCAGACCCTGTGTCTTTATCTCCGTTTGTATGTTCTCGTCAGAAACACAGTGATTCACAATCAGGTAAATGTCCACTGTTTGCATATTTACAATCATATTCTACTTCTACCTCATGAGCTCACGCCCTGAATCACCTTGAATCTCACAGCTAATGTTTATTAATTGTGAAGATAGACCATTTCCTACTCCATTCTCTAGCGCGGTTATTCACATCCACCATGGGAGAATTTTCCCATCTTTTCTTTGAGAAGACATAATCGGGATCAGATACCCTCTTCAGAGCTAACAAATAAATAAACCAAGTCTCCAAAGATTAGCACGTAATTTTCTTCTCGCTGCTACAAAAGCCAGGTAGGAAGTACCAGACCCTCCTCCTTCTGGGGAGTCTGGATCCAGTTTCTGTCTGTCCAGTGAGACACATGTCACCCGCTGGCTTGGATTCCTGCGAGAAAAGCAAAGATGGAAGACAGCACTGGCTCTGAAGGCCCTGACAGCTGGCTTCCCACGTGCATTATCAGTGGCCAGAGCTAATTATGCAGCCAACTTGACAGCAGAGGAGGCTGGCGGGCCACTAGATGATTTCAAGTGCAAAGTGCAGCTGAAACAAATAGCCATTGAATGTCTTTATTTTTAATAGTTCAAATTTTTCTTTTATTTTTTATTTTTTTATTTTTTATTTTTTTAAATTAATTAATTTATTTTTCTATTATCAGCTTGATACTATATAAATTCTTATCTTAATAGTGATATGTTTCATTGAGGCTTGCTCAGTAATTGAGTAAAACCAAAACTTATTATAAGCCACAGTTATCCTAGGGTCCCCCATGCTATATATATAGCCTCCATGGTTCTGTGGGTTGTAGTCTGATTGTTCTTTACTTTATATCTAGAATCCACTTATGAGTGAGTACATAACATGTTTGTCCTTCTGGGTTTGGGTTACCTCACTCAGGATGATTTTTTCTAGTTCCAACCATTTGCTTGCAAATTTCATGCTGTCATTGTTTTTCTCTGCTGAGTAGTACTCCATTGTGTATATGTACCACATTTTCTTAATCCATTCTTCAGTTGATGGGCATCTAGGTTGTTTCCAGGTTCTGGCTATTACAAATAGTGCTGTTATGAACATAGTTGAGCATGTATCTTTGTGGTATGAATCAGCATTCCTTGGGTATATGCCCAAGAGTGGTATAGCTAGGTCTTGAGGTAGTTTGATTCCTAATTTTCTGAGAAACCGCCATACTGATTTCCATAGTGGTTGTACAAGCTTGCATTCCCACCAACAGTGGAGGAGTGTTCCCTTTGCTCCACATCCTCTCCAACATTGACTGTCATTAGTGTTTTTGATCATAGCCATTCTGACAGGTGTAAGGTGGTATCTCAGAGTCGTTTTGATTTGCATTTCTCTGATGATTAAGGATGTTGAGCATTTCTTTAAATGTCTTTCAGTCATTTGTGATTCTTGTTTTGTGAATTCTCTGTTTAGTTCTTTAGCCCATTTTTTAATTGGATTGTTCAGTATTTTGATGTCTAGTTTCTTGAGTTCTTTATATACTGTGGAGATCAATCCTCTGTCAGATGTGGGGTTGGTGAAGATCTTTTCCCATTCTGTTGGCTGTCGCTTTGTCTTATTGACCGTGTCTTTTGCCCTGCAAAAGCTTCTCAGTTTCAAGAGGTCCCCTTTATTAATTGTTGTGCTCAGGGTCTGTGCTGTTGGTGTTATATTTAGGAAGTGATCTCCAGTGCCAATGCGTTCAGAGTACTTCCTACTTTCTCTTCTATTAAGTTTAATGTAACTGGATTTATGTTGAGGTCTTTGATCCACTTGGACTTGAGTTTTGTGCATGGTGACAGATATGGATCTATTTGTAATCTTTTACATATTGACATCCAGTTATGTCAACACCATTTGTTGAAGATACTTTCTTTTTTCCATTGTACAGTTTTGGTTTCTTTGTCAAAAATCAGGTGTTCATATGTGCATGGATTAATGTCAGGGTCTTCAATTCGATTCCATTGGTCTGTATGTCGGTTTTTATACCAGTACCAAGCTGTTTTTATTACTATAGCTCTATAGAAGAGCTTGAGGTCAGGGATGGTGATGCCTCCAGAGGTTGTTTTATCGCACAGGATTCTTTTAGCTATCCTGAGTCTTTTGTTTTTCCATATGAAGTTGAGTATTATTCTTTCCAGATCTGTGAAGAATTGTGTTGGGATTTTGATGGGGATTGCATTGAATCTGTAGATTGCTTTTGGTAAGATTGCCATTTTTACTATGTTAATCTTACCTATCCATGAGCATGGAAGATCCTTCCATTTTCTGATATCTTCTTCAATTTCTTTCTTTAGAGATTTAAAATTTTTATCAAAAAGGTCCTTCCCTTGTTTAGTTAGTGTTATCCCAGGGTATTTTATATTATTTGTGGCTTTTGTGAATGTCTTTTGAAAAGGCACATCTAGGGGCTGGAGAGATGGCTCAGTAGTTAAGAGCACTTGTTGTTCTTGCAGAGGACCCAGGGTCAGTCCCCAGCACCCACAGGGTGGCTCACAACCATCGGTAACTCCAGTTCCAGGGCATCTGATGCCCTCTTCTGACCTCCTGGAACACCTGGTACAAGGGTGGTGCACATACATACATGTAGATAAAACACTCATCTGTAAAAAATAAGTAAATAAAATTTTTAATACAAATAAATGAACATAGAAATAAGAACTTTTTTACTGAAGTTCTTCCTGGTCAAGTCCTTCTACCAGCATAGGCTGTGATCTGAATATCAGATGCTTCAGGAATGCTCTCTGAGCCCCTTCCTGATTCCCTTCTTCACTGTGATCCAAACCATCAACCAAGAAAATAACGATGTGGCTTGGATTCTGTAATATATATCATATTAGTAAACTGTCATGTGCTGTTTGAACTCACTGAGAAGCTAACTCTAGGAGCAGGATTGCCCCTTCCACTACACCCTGAACCTGTTTTTGCCACTCCAGAATCAACTGTGTTCATATCCACTGTCCTCTACTACTCTCTGTTTTGGATCATGCTGGCCTCCAGTTCTTTAATAGGGAGAGGGTGTGGTGATATTTTGTTTGTGCTCTAACAAATAAAGCTTGCCTGGAGATCAGAGTAAGGCCCTAGCCACTAGAGGCCAGGCAGTGGTGGCACACACCTTTAATCCCAGCACTTGAGATCTCATGCCTTTGATCCCAGTACTTGGGAGGAAGAAAGAGGAAGTGATAAGGCAGAGTGGAGATAGGAGTTTGGCCCTTTCAGTCTGAGGATTCCTAGAGGAGAATGAAGCCATCCAACTAAGGAATCTGAAGACCATTGACAAATGAGACGTGTGAAGAAAAAAGACAAATCATTCAGAAAAATGTCCCAAGAAAAGGAGTAAATTGGCTGATTAGTATATCACATCTCCAACAGGATAAAATTGCATGAATCTTCCCAAATGTTTGTTTCTGCTATTCTCTATAGACATACATATAATGCAGATGGTCTTTTTGTAGTCCCAGTCCAACTAAAAATTAAAGCTGGCTTTGGAGTTGGAGTGTCCCTCTCTCCCTCTCTAAACCCAAGCATGCTTGAAAAAGGAAAATCCAAAACTCTGTCTTAGGTCAGAAGAGCCACCTGATAGGGTGATAGGGACAGAAGAAAAACCAAAATCAGGAACTATTCTATTGCTACTAATATCATAATCCTTTGGCTTTATTTTGACTCCTTAAAGCTTTTCTTAAGGTATAAATATTATCTCAAAATTTATAAGATTAATGTATTTTCTAAACTTTTTGTCATGATATTAATGGTTATATAGAGTACTAACTAATTCTAGTAAAAGGTGTTATCTAGCTTCCTGTACATGATTCTGGGTTTGAGTCTCTATCAGGTAACTAGAAATTAAGTCTTTGTACTCTAGATGTACTTAACAACTACTGATCCTTTAACCTCTTTGAGAGCTGTTGCATACATTTAAAATGTTTAAGTTTTCTGCAGTGAACCAAAACCATGTCTATCAGTGATCTTTGAAGTCTCCAAAAGGGTGATGGGGCCACACAACGATTCAGGACTATGATAACACCACTAGGCTGAAAAACACCACCCAAAGCTCAGCTTTGGACTATAAACTGCTCAGGACAATTTCAAGGTGGCTAGCTGAGATGGTCTAGCCTCACAGACTACTCTAGCCAGGACTTGAGACTAGCCCTGCACTTTCCCATTAAATTTTAATGGTCCACTCCTTCTCACCTCAAAACTTTCCTCACATTCATGTTGAGAACCTGTAAAGGCCTGAGTTATGCCCTAGAGCTCTGGGGGGAGATGGGCAGTGAGCAGTGATCTTAGCAAATAGGCAGCTGTCTAAGAGGCCTGCTCATAGAGCCAGGGACATGCACAACGGTACCAAGGTGTGTGGCAGGGCTCCTTCCCACGGCAAGCTACACTGGACAGGGAGCACTACTGGCCAGGACAGAGGCTCCAGCAAGGATCATGGCTTCAGCTTTAAGACACTTGATAAGACTTCATCCCTAAAACATGGCTTTGGTCCTCTTCTGTTGCTGTCCCTCATAGATATGGTACTGAGGAAAACAGAAAAGATGAGGCCGCCTGTTGTAAAGCAATGGCTTCAGAATTGGAATGTTCTGCCTAGGAGAAAGCATGAAACTCAGGAAGCTAAAGAAACATACAAGGCTCAGGAAACTCACGACAGTTACAGGACTCACAAGGCCCTTCCCCAAGGTTACAGAAACAGTAACATCTGCTGGGAGGAGCTCTCTGGTGAAGCTGCCCACAAGTTATGCAAAGATACAGCTTTTGCGAGTCACCGTCCATGCCAGGGTGGCCTTTTTGATGATACAGCTACCTTTGACTAACCTGTGACCTGTGAGTAACCTGTTACATATGTTTCTGTCAGTGACCCCAGTAAATGCAAGCTAGACGTGGTGGAAGTGTTTCTTTGTTCAGTCATCGGTATCCTGTCTAGAGTATAGGCAGCTGCTCTTATCTCTTCAGGAAGTCACACAAGCCCATAAAGAAACCTTTTTAGCCACCTCACAGCTTAGCTATGTGGTAACCAAGGGGGCAGAATCTTGCTTCCCTTGGAAACTCATGCATCACTCACCTCCTAATTTCTGAAATGACCTCTTAATCCTGGGCAGTGTAGCTAGCGCTGACAGGTCAAACCTTAATCAGTCACAATCAGTCAGAGTTTCTGGCCTCCAGAAACTCACTGTTTGCTGGGGGGAGGGAGGCACAGTGTTAGGGAATCTTAAAACAGATCCCAGAACAAGAGCAATTTGGGTAATGAGTCCTAGAAGTGTTGCGAGCTCCCCGAAGCTGAGAAGCAAATGCTAATCATGGAAAACACTAGAGAAGAGGAGAAGGTTTTCTGTCCCGCACCATCGTTCCATCCACCCACACGACAATGCATTTGAATAACACTGACATGGTGTGTCAGACAGAACACATGACCTTTGGAGCGGGAAAGAACCACAGCCACCCAGAGACACCACTGTGCTGTGAAATATAGGACCCAGGTGATCTGCACACGTTTCAAAAGCAACTAAGTAAGGTTCCGAAGATTAGGAGACCTGAATCAGAATAATCAAATCCTGAGCTTTTACATACTGGTAAAAGGAAAATAAAGTACTGGTGAGACAGGCAGATTTATTTTGTTCACTGACATTTTAAAATGCCATCAACTGTCACCATTACTTCAAGACAATTATAGAAAAAAATAAGGAACTTTATCTCTAAATTAAGGAAACTCTGTAGAATTGAATTTATTCTTAGAGAAAACTATATCTATTGTTTTTATTTTTCTGTATTTTAATATAGAAGGTCTCACAAACCAGTGTGGTTCAAGGACCTGCATCTGGGAGCTATTGAATTACAGCATTTTAAAATTACAAAACATCTCATAAATAACCATGTCCAGCCACCCCATCATGCTTAATTTCCTGTGCAACATACTTGACTAACATGTCCCGTTAGCTGTCAGAACAACATTGTGGCGAGGCCATTTTGACACACAGACATCTTGACATGCAAAGTACAGAATTATAACTGAGGCCTTGAGGTAACAGCAGAATATGCCCACTACTCTAACATATAAATAAACCTGTGACTCTCTTTAGTGCTTTCAACCCTGACCGCAGCACTCACCTCTGTAATCCACTCACAAGGAGCAAGTGATGGTGTCTGTCCCAAGATCAGACCCCAAGGGAGGGAGAGAAGGGTATCAAAGGAGGAGGTAGGAAAATGGACCAAAAGTACCAATTCCCCAGTTAGCTCAGAAAAAGACAAGAAAGGTCCGGGGGTGTAGCTCAGTTGGTAGAGTACCTGCCTAGCAAGCTCAAAGCCCTAGTATTTGCCCAAACCGGGATTGCTGGCCCACACCTGTAATGCCAGCACTCAGGAGGCCGGTGCAGAGGATCAGAAATTCAAGGTCATCCTCAGCTACATATCAAGCTTGAGGCCACCCTGAGCTATGTGAGACCCCGTCTCAAAAATAAATTTAAGTAAGAGAGTTGGTATCTTGGTCAGCTTTCCTGTTGCCTTAAAAAGCATGTTCAAATATCCAGGGTTCCCATGACCACATCTGTTGCTTGAGTTTTCCTGCCTGGCCCACAGTCAGGACAAATCTCTTTCACCTGCCAGTCCCACAGCCGCTCAGACCCAACCAAGTAAACACAGAGACTTATATTGCTTACAAACTGTATGGCCGTGGCAGGCTTCTTGCTAATTGTCCTTATATCTTAAATTAATCCATTTCTATAATTCTGTACCTTGCCACATGGCTCGTGGCTTACCGGCATCTTTACATGCTGCTTGTCCTGGCGGTGGCTGGCAGGCAGGCTCCTTCTGCCTTCCTGTTCTTTTTATTCTCTCTGTTAGTCCCGCCTATACTTCCTGCCTAGCCACTGGCCAATCAGTGTTTTATTAGCAACACATTTGCCATACAGAACATCCCACAGCACTTCCCCTTCTTTTTTTTTTTTTTTTTTTTTTTGGTTGTAAGCCTAGTCTTTAACGGCTGAGCTATCCCTCCAGCCCTAATGTCAGCTGTAAATTTTAATTGAACTGGGACTATTAGAAGATCAATAGTGTTAAATTTCTTTAGAGAAGAGTAGAAACAAACATTTAGGAAGACTTATAAAATTTTTTAGATGATATACCAATAGACCATTTTACTCTTTTTCCTGGGATAGATGGTTTGTCCTTTTTCTTCAGTTGTCATTTGTCCAGTGTTCTTCAGATTCCTTAACCTTCATTCTCCTAAAAGACAAAAACAAAAACCTTTCCCCAAGACTAATTTTGGGGATGTTGCTTTTTGGCAAGTTATTATCTGATTAAATGAAAAAGCATGTGTTAATGGTATAAGTTAGTTTAAATTGGATGTTCATGCATACTTAGACTACAGACTCTTAATGACTTTCAAAGATTATTTGGAGACATTTCTCATCTAAGAACTATTGTTGGGATAAAAAATGATGAACTGAATAATTTGTTCAAAACTTTAGAAGGTGACAAGGACTTAAATAGTCCAAGAGAATTATCACCTGAAGCTGAGAAAGAATTGGCTTTGGTAGAAAAGAAAGTACATGAAGGACATGTGGATCGTATTGATCCAAAGCTGGATTGCATTTTGGTTATTTTACCTTCTAGGCATTCTCCTACAGGAATATTAATGCAGAGGGAAGATATTATATTGGAATGGATATTTTTACCAAATAAACCAAATAAAAAATTAAAAACTTATGTGGAAAAAATCTCTGACTTGATTTGGAAAGGAAAACTGAGACTTCGTCAATTAGCAGGAATAGACCCAGCAGAAATTGTCGTACCTCTAACTAAGGAGGACATTGAAAAATTATGGACAGAAAGTGAACCTTGGCAAAGCGCTTGCAGTAATTTTTTGGGAGAAATTAATAGCAAATATCCCAAAAGCGATAGAATTGATCTTATAAAGAGAGCTGATTGGATCCTGCCTCAAATTGTACGGGAAAAACCCATATCTGGAGTTCGTACATTTTATACAGATGCCAACCATAGAAGACCTGGAGTGACCACAGACAGGCAGTGAGGAGACGGTCATGTGGTTGGGTTTACAACCAATGAGAAGGCAGAACAAGAAGTTTTTATAAGACAAACGCACAGGAAGTAGTTCCTTTTCAGAGAGGTCTCTTGGCGGGAGAGGCTAGCTGGCGGCAGGCGGGTAAGGCTCTTAGCTCTGACCTCTTGGGCTTTTATCTTTACATTGTCTCTGTGTCTCTTATTTAATAAGACGGTTGGTTACATCTACACACATCAGCAGCCTATGCTAAAATGTGCAGGGCATCAAAACAGCATGCCAAACCGCAGAATTTGGTAGGATTGTCAAAAATCATGACAACCTGAGGTATGTTTAGACAACCGTGAGTGGTGGGCACCGGAAATACATTTCTCCATAGAGTCTGTAGAGGTCCCACTCTGGCCTCCAGGGCATCACAAAAAGAATGTAATTCCTTTCCCTGGGAAAGCTCTTCGAGACAGTCATACCTTCAGGTGCTTCCCCAGATAACAGGCTCTGTTCCTTGGAGAGCCCCAAATGGACACCATCCTCTGAGCAAGTTTTGACTCGTTCTGTTGCTCGGCAAGGGTGGCACCCAGACTGAATTCAGCTCTGTGGGCATGACTCAGCTGTGAATCATTGTTCCCTCCACTGCAGAAAACGGGCTCTGTTCACAGGTCCTAACAGCACATAATGCTTTCTATTAACCATGCCACCCTGCTGATATTGAAACAAAACAGTCAGCATGCGGGCCCCATATTGTGGCATCCAGCTTAGGGTGATGGGGAGGGCCCTGGGGTGCTGTCTGAGTGGAAAGGGAGGTGTGAGCTACCATTACTGCTAACCACTCTAGAACAAGTCATTGAAGTTCAAGTGAAGTCCCTCCAGACAGCCTGTTCTCCAAGTATTAGCAGACCAGCCTTCAGCAAATGGACCACCCTTGACTCTCGTCTGCTCCAGCCAAAATCTCTGTGGCACAGGCCTTGCTTAGAGCAATAGGAAGCCAAGAAACCCTCAAGGGATGGTGTAGTGGCCCAAGTCTTCTGTCCCCACATGCCCTTGAAGTTTTCTGCCCGGGGACAACTTAGAGGTGTCTCAACTCCTCCCAGAATGACAAATAGACCTGGGAACAGTAGGGAGATCTGACATGGTGACATTCAATGCTTGAACAGGCAGGAAAAAAAAATAATTCAGAGAAAGCGCCAAAAGGGAAAGAGTCCGTAGGAAATGCCTCATTTGCCGCTTGTGATTGACTTTCCCACAGCATGAAATTTTCTCTTCCGCTATGAAAGAAAGTTCCTCTAGCTCAGTCCTTATTTCCATCACTGTGTTTATCTTTAAAATATTTTATAGGGCGAATGAGACAGTCTTCAGTACATTAGAACTACAAAATATTTATGGATATACATTAAATAACACAGCCCTAGAGCAAAACATCTCAGAGTGAACAAATTCTGAATAACTTGCCTGTTGACCACAGATGTGTGACCATGAACATCACACACACACACACACACACACACACACACACACACACACACACAC
>CABHPH010128161.1:29772-47580 GCA_902168325.1 Peromyscus nudipes | reverse complement strand
TTTTTTTTTTTTTTTTGGTTTTTCGAGACAGGGTTTCTCTGTGTAGTTTTGCGCCTTTCCTGGAACTCACTTTGTAGACCAGGCTGGCCTCAAATTCACAGAGATCCGCCTGCCTCTGCCTCCCGAGTGCTGGGATTAAAGGCGTGCGCCACCACCGCCCGGCTCCAATCTGGGAATTTAAGGAAGCCGGAGAGTGAAAGTAGAGCAGATCATAACCCCTTTCTTTCTTTCTTTCTTTCTTTTTTTTAATCTGGGTTTTTGTTTTGTTTTGTTTTGTTTTTTGTTTTTCGAGACAGGGTTTCCCTGTATAGTTTTGGTGCCTGTCCTGGATCTCGCTCTGTAGCCCAGGCTGGTCTCGAACTCACAGAGATCCACCTGGCTCTGCCTCCCGAGTGCTGAGCTTAAGGGCATGCGCCACCACTGCCCGGCATAACCCCTTTCTTGAGTAAATAATTCTTTAACAGAAAGAATAAGAGAGACCCTTATTCGGCAACACTCTACCAAACTATGCAACTGACCACATCTGCGTTCTTGGAAAATTCCAAATGGACAGTACCAAATAATATCAAAACAGCTACATTATCCCAATGGATACGTGCCTTTAAATAAAAATCTATTCATTTTCGTAACAGCATTAAAATGAGAATTTAATTTTTCTATATGTCTCTATTCCTTATTAAAAGCTGATACAAGTAGAATAGACTGAAGAGCTCTGTTTCGGCTCTATTTTTGCAAAATAAGACCAATGGAAACACCAACACACCACCCCTACCACCACCCTACCCTCTGTCTTCCACCTCCCCCCAAACCTACCACCACCACCATCCCCTGTGCTGGGAGAGCTATGCCCCCAACACAGCTCTGTGTTCTGACTGGACCTGGATAGGCAAAGCAGACAGCATTTGAAATAAGTTATCTAGATGATCTCTAGTCCTGAGGCCACTGACATGCTTTCCTACAAGTCAAGCTTAGGATCAAGACAGGCAACACAAGCAAAAAAGCAAATTAAATACAAGTGTGTGTGTGTGTGTGTGTGTGTGTGTGTGTGTGTGTGTGTTTACATTACGTATACATACATACATATAGACAATAATTCAAGATCTTTCTGTGGTACTTTTTAATGGGATTAGCAGCTTAATCAGGCAAGATGGAGCATAAGAGTTGACAGTATCATAGGTTGGAGCTCACTGAGCTCCACAAAGATCATGGATTTCCTACCACTCAGTTCCCCTTCCCCAGCTGAGACGCCTCTGGATACATCACAGCCCAGTTTACAGTGGTGAGGGAGAAAAGACCCAAAGACTCACCAGAAAATGTGTTTCTCACCAAACACAACCACTCACCCGAGTGACAGTCAAGGAAGAAGCCGAAGGCCCTCGGCCAGGCACCACCAAAGGAGGCCAAGGCCTTGTCTGCACTAGGAAATGTGACTTGTTTGGTCCAGCTCAATAGTCATGACTCTCTAGATGCAAGCAGATCTACTCACATTTAACTGCAGCTGCTAAAAAATCAAGCATCCTGGTACCCTGAATAATGGGCGTTAACAGATTAGAAGCAAGATTGTAAAACATCAGTAGCAAACTTCTGCCCTCCGGGGTCCTCCCATTGTGCTGTAAGCCTGTATTTAAGACCTCCTCCTCCCTTAAATAAATGACATTCAGCATTTAAAATTAATATATATATATTATATATATATATAATTGAATGAATACTGTGAATGTAATCTATGAATACCACAAATGTGATTAATATCATGAGTGTAATTAATGAATATCATGAGTGTAATTTAAAAATAAATAAATAAAGTCAAAAAAAAATCAGGCATCCTCCCCCCCCCCACCCCCCCTCCCCCCCCCCACACACACACATACACACCTACACACAGATACACAATTTTCTCCTCAAAAGTGTGTTTCGCCTCCTTTTTCAGGGAAATAGCAAGTGATACTTTCATTATTCCATGGAAAATGCCAATATGGTTCCAGTGAGACTGGATTCCACTGTTCCATGTATCTCAGGAATGACTCCCAGTCTCGTCCTCTAAGGGCCTGTTAGCAGTTGAGACCTTTAGCAGGTTATTAAACCATTAGCCGTGATGGGTCAGGAGAAAGAGAATGAAATACCATTCCATTCACACCAACTTCCCAAGAGAATAAGCTCGGTAAGAAAAAAGTATTCAGGATTGGGACTATAGCTTCATGGTAAAGTGCTTGCCTTAGCATCCAGAGGCTCTGGGTTTGACCTCCAGTACTGCCAAAAACATGGAGAGGAGAAGGAGGAAGAAGAGAGTAAGGAGAAGCTGAAGGAGAAGCAGCAGAGCTATTGTCACATGACCCCTAGATGTACATGGACCACGCAGCTCAGGCTCACTAGGGACAATGAAGAGACCAGGTCAAAGGTCACCCAGCAATAAACATCAGAGCCAGGAGTCCAGCTCTGCTGTGCTCCGAAGTCATGATGTCTCTGCTCGACACCGGGGACTGCAGCGGTTAGGGTTCCATCGACTCCAAACACAAGCCCAAGACTGCCAAGAGGCTCAGACAACAGAGAAGTTTATTTCCTGCACACACAAAGTCTGAAATGAATATTCTGGTAAGAGGCAGCCCTTCCCTTCACCCCTGCCCTGATTCAAGCACCGAGGCTCCTCCTTCTGTCCCGGGTTCTGTCCCCTCAACCCAGAGACTCATCAAGGTCATGCCCATTTTCAACAAAAACAGAGGTGGAGGCGGGGGCAGAGCTCAGTGGTAGAAAAGCCCTTGTCTGCCAAGTGAGAGGCCCCAGGTTCTGCCCCAAGCACTGCCCCAAAAATGAAACACATAGAAGAGAAGAGACATAGGGAATCACGTGGAGGTTGGCTCAAGAAACGTCACATGTGGTCTCCCTTTGTCCACAACATAACAATATGTCCTCTGTGAAGAAATACATTCTGTGTGTCTGAAGAATAGGGAGAGAAATAAATGGCTTGGTGAGTAGTTCACCAATATTTGTCACAGAGCTAAAAAAAAAAAAAAAAAAAATCAGTATGTGACAAGTGAGGAGTACATCTCCAACAAACCCTTGTGGCATAAATTAGTTTTTTAAAGACAACATCTTTTTTGAATTTTTTATTTATGTGCATTGGTGTTTTGCCTGCATGTATGTCTGTATGTGGGTGTTGGGTTCCCTGGAACTGGAGTTACAGACAGTTGTGAACCATCATATGGGTGCTGGGAATTGAACCCAGGTCCTCTGGAAGAGCAGCCAGTATTCTTAACTGCTGAGCCATCTCTCCAGCCCCTTAAAGACCACATTTTATCAATGAAATTATATATATTAATCAAAATTAAGAATTAGAGGGAAAATACTTTTAAGCCAGGCCCTAGGATCAAGTATTATAAAACAGTCAAAGGGAGATACAAATTAATTGACTGTTTTTCTAGCAGTGAATATTTTTTGATGTGTGGTAGTAGAGGCAGCCATAAAAGTCAGCAGGCACCGACGATAACATGCAGGGTCAGGGTTGTGCTATCCATAAGAAAATGTGCCTTCCCATATAGATAGACCTTGTTGTTCTGATACTGTTTGTACTTTCTGGTTTTAGAATCTGGAACTTTCTCGTGCTGAACAAGTGCCCCACCAATGAGCTGCACCCCTAACCCAGACCCTGGCGTTTTAACAGGAAAAGATGTGTTCCCCTAAGCCAAAAGCCAAGTGCACTAAGTGGCCTAAGCAAATGCTAGTTCTTTAATGTCACCTGTGGCCAAGTAAACAACTGTCTCAATGGGTTCAAATCTAAGTATAAACATTTGATAATCTACTTGCTTATGTCCCAGCCTTTTCGGCCAATGGCGCCTCTCCCCCACACTCTACAGCAGTGAGAGGGGTTAGGGAAAAGGTCTAACGAGGACTGTGGCAGTGTCTGGAGGATTTTTCTCCACGCATGGGGCAGGGGTGATCAAGAGCGAGCAAACTTCACCTTCTCCAGGCTTGAGCCGGTGGCTCGTCGTCGTCATCTTTGTTTAAAATGTTCAAATGCACAACGCTCTGTGAACCCAGAGGAGTGGGCAAAGCAGCTACTTCCTATAGGCAGATAAAAGTGAAGTCTCAAGGGGAGGCGAACAGATTTTATTTTTCTGGCTTGTTAGATGTGGTTCAAGGAGATGTCTCCTCCATGGTTAGCAGCGTTTCTTCTATTTTAGCTTTCTTCTTGGCCTTCTGCAGCAGTTAAGGAGATGAACAGTTTAACATAAAGCCTGGTACATCTCAACTGCTCGTTTGAATTCCGCAAACATTCAACATCATTATTTGAAGGGAATATGGATGGTATTGTTTGACTGGTTGCGGTGGTGGTGGAATTGAACAGTATTATTTGAAAGCAAATACAGACAATAGTACTTAATTTTGTCTTGTTTTGTTTTGTTTTGTTTGGGTTTTTTGTTTGTTTGTTGAGACAGGGTTTCTTGTGTGAGCCTGGATGTCCTGGTACCCACTCTGCAGACCAGGCTGGCCTTGAACTCAGAAATCCTCCTGTCTCTGCCTTCTGAGTGCTGGGACTAAAGGCATGTGCCACCACCGCCTGGCAAACAGTATTATTTGAAAGGAAATATGGACCATATTGAGAATTCAGTATGGTCCCACCTTAAAGAAGATCCCACTCTTTCTGAAAATCAAGCATGAGATACTCAAATACAGCAGAAACTAGGAAACTATTTGTTGCATAAATGAATGATCAAGCCCTGTTTTCATACTATATACTAAGTAAAGGCCCCAGCCTTCTGAAAAAATGAAAAAGCATATCAGTGTTGCTCAGCTGATGACTGATTTCCTTTCATCAGTAGGTTGACTGCAATAGAGGGATGGCTGTAGTCTTTTATATCAAGAATGAAATTTTTATCCAGCCCTATTCACTCAAAAGTGAATTCCTAATTTTTCTCCCATAAAAGGGGGGGAAGGGTGGAAGAAATGCAGGAAAAAAGGAGGGAGAGAGAAGATGAAAAGGAGGAGAAAGAGAAAGGGAAAGGGAGGAGAGGGCTTGGGAAAAGGAGGAAGAGGAAGCATGAAAAGTAAGATCTCCTGTGAAGCAAGTAAAAACAGAGTCCAAGGTAACCAGGAAGACTTCCTGGACCAGCATCCCAAAGAGGGCTCAGGAACTTCAGGCCCAAGGTGTTCTGTAGAAGAGAAGTTCAGTGGCCTATCAAGTTTGGCAAACAGTGCATATTTCATTTTTCTCTCAGAGGTTCCCAGAGCAACTGGGTGTATTCACAACTCTAGAAAGATGATTTTTTTTAAAAAAAATTCTTATAACTAGTTAAAATAGCTTTCTGCAAATCCACTTGTCCAAAATTTTATTGCGTGTATTACTTCCTAATGTTCCTTTAAAGGGTATTCCATGAGATAGACTCTAGTCAATATTCTCCTTGATGCATAAACCTCACGTGTCATAGAGATGCTGAGAGAATTCTACAACTAAAGACAAGTGATCTAAAATGTTACGAGTGACCTTAGAGATCCCACCAAGACAACCCAGGAATCAAAGGCAAGCCTGGCATGTGACCACTAAACATACAAATGGCACCAGAGCCCAGTACACTGATTTCTGGGAGTCAGTGCTAAGAGGTGACTCTTGTGGTAGACTTTGGCTTCCAAGGTATCCATCTCCTTGTGTTTCCAATCCTACTCACCCCTAGAGGGTGACTACTCACATAACCGCAGTTCCAAGAATATTCTGTAGATGTTTCATTAAATATATGCGTTAAATAGAACAGCTCTCCGGAAGCGGCCTGCAAATGGATCGGAACGGGGGAGTAGGTGAAACTTGAGCTGGCAGTTGTGGCTTCTTACTGGTGACATTGTGGGGTGGGGTATAAGCAGCATAACTCAGGGTGCCTCCTCTCTTCTGGAGGGTGGGTGGGGAAGTTGAACCAAGACTGAATCCATCACTACACATGATTTCTAAGCACTCCTTAGAATGTCGCATGGGTTATTCATTGGATCACAAGAACTTGAAGATACTGAGGCTCAAAAAAAAAGCACCTCCAAGTCTACTTAATAATTAGGAGAAGAGCAGAACTTAAGATCTTGACCATCTATCCACCTCTAAAACTCTTTACCTCCCCCCCCTTCATGCTTCTTAGGGTGATAGTAGGCCCGTGAAGTTTTTAATGATAAGGACGGATGAGAGCAATATTAACAAATTTTTCTATTGAAAGCTTTAAAAAATACTCTCAAAAGTAGAGATAAGGAAAATATTTACATATTTTTTAATTCTGAGCTTTGTCTATTTTTTTATTTTCTTTAAGTAGAAATACATACTTAACAGACAATAGTCTCCAAGTGTCCTACTTTATTTCAGGCATATGAATGCCACTTATAAGGCTTTTAGGCTACTATTCAAAGTCAGTGGGAGTACCAAAGAATCAAAATTCATTTCCAAATTCACCTTAATTTACCACCTTCGGTAATACAGCTAAGTCACGACACAATTCTTGAAACCCATTTGTCTTCAGATACATTCTGCTATAAAATTAAACAAGGGACAATAATGGCAAATGGGACATGGGGAGCCCATCATACACAAAAAAGAGTCAGTCCAGAGTGAGGGACAAGTACAGCTGACTGGAAGCTCAGTTCATTCATGACCGTCTTGGACAGCCGTGGTCTCTCAAAGCCATATATACTATGCCAGGCGAATCCCTGTGACCGTAAGTCCAGGCCTTCACCAGAGCACGAAACCACGCTGATCAGACGGATTCCCAACTGAAGGATGGAGTGCGTGTCAGCGAGCTTTCCATTACGTAACAGATACGACAGATGCTCAGTAAAGAAAGGTGACTTACGTTGCTTCATGCTTTTACAAGTTTCAGTCTGTGGTTGGGTGACCCTGTAGCTTTGAACATGTGGCAATGCATCATGGTAGAAACACGTGGTATTTAAAAAAAGAAAAAAAAATGTAACTCAGTCCAGGGAAGTGAAAAGGAGGAAGAAAACACCAGGCCTTCACAGCTCTGTTCACCAGCATGTCCTGCATGACCCAAACACCTCTCTCTAGGCCCGGCTTCCAGAAAGTTCCACTACTCCCCAGAGAAATCCTTTACCACCGGATCTTTGGGAAACACTGAAGACTCGAGTTATAGCAGGTATTTACCCAGGAAAATGTATTTTCAACACGCTCACTTCCTTACCTGGAGACTCTTCCTTAGGGTTTATCTGCTAAATACTTGTGTGTGCTTGTGTCTCTGTGAGTGAACTAATACATTCAGACATAGATGCGTGTGCATTCTCTTCACAGTTTGCTACATAAATTCATGCTTGAAATTACTTTATTTCCATACCTTAAAATAAAGTGAGCCACTCCTGCTCACTTTATTATTACTTATTTATTTTTGGTTTTTCTAGACAGGGTTTCTCTGTGTAACCGCTCCGCTGCTGTCCTGGAACTCACTTTGTAGACCAACCTAGCCTTGAACTCACAGCAATCCTTCTGCCTCTGCCTCTGGAGTGCTGGGCATTAAAGGCATGCGCCACCACCGCCCGGCACACTTTATTATTCTTAAATCGTTTACAACATCACCCACCATGCCTATGGCCCTTCCCTCCAAATGTATGTCTGTCCCATTTCCTGTTCTCTTTTTTTAAGTAGAGAAATGTTTTAAAGGGTCGCCAAACATCTGGTTTTCCTTTCTTAGTGGTTTTTGTTTTTCGAGATAGGGTCTCATCTAGCCAGGGCTAACTTCAAACTCCCTAAGTGGCCAAGAATGACCTTGAACTTTTCATCTTCCTGCCTCCACCTCCCAAAAGCTGGGATGATGACCATGCAAAACACTACACCCAGTTTACGGAGTGCAGGGCATGGGACCCCAAGGTTTAGAGCATGCTGAGCATGCACTCTGCTGACTCAGCTACATCCTCAGCCCTGAAAATGTGTTCTGACAGCATCAGTGCCAGCACGTTGCCCTGTCTAACAAGGAGGGGTAACATCCCCTGTTGCCCTCTCTTCTTCCTTTCCTCCTTCTGCAAATGGTTTCTCACAAATCTAGTGTGACCTTACTTCTTGTGGAATATTATATTAAGATGTGTTGCAGTCATATATGCTGTGGGATATTTTTTTAACGGTGCAAGGATGTGTTGCATTCTTTTATGTTGCATTTGTCTAACTCTGTGAAGCTGTGTTACTTTGCCTGTCTACAACACCTGATTGGTCTAATAAAGAGCTGCATGGCCAAAAGCTAGGCAGGAGAGAAAAATAGGTGGGGCTGGTGGGCAGAGAGAATAAATAGGAGAAGAGGGAGGAGCAAGAGAAGGAGAAGGAGGGAGGATGTCAAGGGCCAGCCACCCAGCAACACAGTCAGCCACGGAGCAAGAAGGAAAGAAAGCAATAAGAAATAAAGAAAAGTGAAAGCCTCAAGGCAAAAGGTAAAGAGGATAATTTGAGTTAGAAAAGCTGACTAGAAACAAGCCAAGACAAGGCCAAGGCATTCATAAGGAAGAATAAGTCTCTATGTATTTATTTGGGAGCTGGGTGGGGGGCTCCCAAAGAGTAAAGAGTAAAAACACAACAACTACACTTGCTCCTTACTCTTCCAAGTCTTTGTCACCTTGTACTATGCTGGTTGCTGCTTGGGAATCTGCCTCAGTTCCTTCCCCCACCTCCCAAAATTATACATTTACTTCATCTGTTTAATGTGTGAACTGTTTTTCTTTTTTGTTTTGGTCTTGGTTTGGTTTGGTTTTTTGAGATGGGGTTTTTCTGTGTAGCCCTAGATGTCCTGGAAATCACTCTTTACACTAGGCTAGCCTTGAACTCAGAGAGACCCATCTGCCTCTGCCTCCCAAGTGCTAGGATTAAAGGCATGCACCACTACTGCCCAGCTGTTCTTTTTTGTTATCAGTGTTCAATAGACCCAAAGAAAGTATTTTCCAGTGTTTTTATCTTTTTCTCTCTTTAATAATAATCCAATTATTCTAAATGTCTTTGATCTCACAGTCGTCCATTCCAAAGATTACTTTGACTTTAGGTAAAGTCTATTTCCTTAACATTCATTTGCTGAAACTCAGTCAAACTTTCCGGTGGAACTGTCGATCATCTCCAAAAGAAATATGTAAACTGATTTTGTTTGTATATATTGATAAGCTAAGACCTTCCTTGTGCATTCTACCCAATAGTGCCCATGCTTAGATGACTTTAATAGATGTTTAGAGGGGACTAACCTAAGACAGAGTTTCAGTTTTCAAATCTGGTTAAATATAAGTTCACATTTCAGTTGCGTTCTGTCATTCTATTAAAGACAGAGCCAGGCAAAGCTGAGGCATGCCTCAATAATCTCTTCAGTTAGTAGGCAACAACTTCCTAACACTGCTGATTGTGCCCAACAGAAAACACCCTACCCTGGGCCCATGATCTCCAGAACAGTGGCCCTGACAAGGGGCACATACATTCCAAAGCAGGCTCAGAAAGCCATGGTCGTTTTCAGAAAGGGAGCGATTGTGGTACACAGAGTAGGGTCACGTGCAATTCAGTGCTTAGCAGATGCCTTGGTTCTTGAACAGAAAGACTGGAGCAGATGAGATAAACTAAGAAGAAACAGACACGTGCATGGTCAAGAAAAGTTGAAAGATGGCATCCAAGGGTCCACTCCTGCAAAAATGTGGCAGCTAACATTTTAAAGATACAGTGCCACACATAGCACTAAGTCACTTACATGGATCAACTCCTCTGAGTGACCCAGTGAAAAGGGTACTATCTGGGGACAGGCCAGACGGCTCAGTGGGTACAGGTATTTGCCACCAAGCCTGGCCACGGGAGTTCAATCCCGAGACTCACATGGTAGGAGAGAACCAGACTGACTCCCGTGAGCTGTGCTCTCTTCTCGTTTGCTTTTCTGTTGCTCTGCCAAAACACTCACCAAAACCAACTGGGAGAGGAAAGGGTGTGCTGGGCTAACACAAATTACACTCTGTCATCTCGGGAAACCAAGGCAGGAAGCTGGAGTAGAGGCCGTAGACGAACTGCTTATTACTGGCTTGCTTCCACAGCTCTTCAGCTTGCTCTGCTAGTCAACCAGACCACGGCCCAGGGGTGGCACCACCCACAGTGGGCTGGGCCCCCACCCCCACATCAACATGAATCAAGAAAAGGCCCTACAGGTATACCCACAGGCCAATCTGAGGGAGACAATTCCTCAGCTGAGGTTCCCTCTTCTCAGGTGACTCCAGTTGGTGTCAAGTTGACAAAAACCAATCAGTACATTATGGCACACACACCCAGGCATGTGCGCATGCACACACACACACACACACACACACACACACACACACACACACACCACACCACACACAAGAAAGAAAAGAAAAGAAGTTATTCTTTTTATTCCTGATGGACAGAAGAAAGTGGGACATGGAAGTATCAACCTTACCATTTATCTAAAAGGCAACTATCATGTTTTTACTTTTATGTTATTGGGATGGATTCTTGTGTGGTTCAGGCTAGTCTGAAACTATGTAGATGAGAATGGTCTTGAACTCCCGATCTCCCTGCTGTGCCTCCAAGTGCTATGATTGCTGGTATGTGCCACCACATCCTGCTGAAGGTTCCTTGAATAACAAATAACTGAGAATATGGAATCCAGATCTATGGTCACAGAGCCTAAGTCTTATTTTAGACACTTCTACTTGGGCATGTTTAGACATCTAGCTAGCACATTCTAGAAAGAATTTACACCCCTATATGCCATCTCCTCTTCAAGGCAGGGAGAACTAGATTTAATGTGGCTTAACACTGTAGATATAAAATACTTGTCCTAACTTGCAGGCACAACTATATTCAAAACATACTACGAAACTATGGTAAGCAAAACAACATAACAGCATAATACTGGCATAAAAATGGGCACATAAACCAACAGTAAAGAATAGAAGGGGTTGGGGATTTAGCTCAAGGGGTTGGGGATTTAGCTCAGTGGTAGAGTGCTTGCCTAGCAAGCACAAGGCCCTGGGTTCAGTCCTCAGCTCAAAAAAAAAAAAAAAAAAAAAAAAAAAAAAAAAAAAAAAAAAAAGAATAGAGAAATCAGAAAAAAAAAACCAAATTCATTGTTTATAGCCATTTGAGTTTTCAAAAAAGGTACCAAGAACATGAACAAGAGAAAGGACAATTTCTTTAATAAGTGGTGCTGGAAAATTACCTATTCATATATATATCATTAGAATAGAGCCATCTTTCACTATAAACAAAAACCAACTCAAAATAGTCAAAGACACAAATGTAAGACCTGATATTATTAAACTACTAGAAGAAAACACAGGGAAACAGTTCAGGATAGTGGAGTGGGCAATTTATCTTTTCTTTCTTTTTAAGTAAGACACCAAATTAGGGGCTGGAGAGATAGCTCAATGGTGAGGGGCACTGACTGTTCTTTCAGAGGACCTGGATTCAACCCCCAGCACCCACATGATAGTCAGTAACTATCCTATTCATAACTTCAGATGCACCCTCATGGTGGCTCACAACTTCCTGTTAACTCCAGGTTCAGAGGACCTAACACCCTCCTCTGACCTCCCAGGTACTGCGTGCACATGGTGAACATACACATATGCAGGTAACACACTCATACACATAAAAACAAGTAAAAAAAATCAAAAAAGGAAAAGAAAATGGCCAGGCATGTTGGCGCATGCCTTTAATCCCAGCACTTGGGAGGCAGAGGGAGGCGGATCTCTGTGAGTTCGAGGCCAGCCTGATCTACAGAGCAAGTTTCAGGACAGCTAGAGCTGTTACACAGAGAAACCCTGTCTCGAAAAGAAAAAAAAAAAGTAAGTCTTTTTTTTAAAAAAGATTCAAATATATAAGAAAAAAAGCAAAAACAGACCAAGAGGATTGCATCAAATTTGAATATTTCTGCTTTTAGATCAACAGAGTGAAGAATAGACTTACACTTACAGAATGGGAACTCGCTCTGTCGACCAGGCTATCCTCAAACTCACAAAGCCTGTCTCTGCCTCCAGAGAGCTGGGATTAGAGGTGTGCACCAACACAACCACCACCTAGGTGAGAAAATATTTTTTTAAGATTTTATTTATTTATTATGTACACAGAAGAGGGCGCCAGATCTCATTACGGATGGTTGTGAGCCACCATGTGGGTGCTGGGGATTGAATTCAGGACCTCTGAAAGAGCAGTCAGTGCTCTTAACCTCTGAGCCATCTCTCCGATCTGAGAAAATATTTTTATAATGAGAGGAAACTAGGGACAAGTATCTAGAATATTTAAGAAATTAAACTGAAATGCAAAATCAGTATCATTATCATCACCACCCTGATCACTTAATTTAATGATTGGCAAAAGCTTAGAATAGGTATTTCTTAAAGGAAAATATGCCAGTAGCCAATATACAGACCAGGGAAATATGAGTCAAAACTACAGTGAGACATCATCTCATTGGAGTTTAAAAAAAAAAAAGCAATTATCAAAACATGAAAAACAACAATTCTGTGGATGTTGCAGTGAAAAGGGCACTCTCATGCACCGTTGATAGGAACTGTAAATTAGTACACGCATAGCGGCGAACACTATAGATACGTCCCATAAATGAGAGCTAGGCCAGCCATACGATCCAGCAATCCTACTCCCGGGTGCGTATCCAGAGGGAGGAAAACTGGTACACTGTGTAGTAAGTACGTATACACAATGGGATGATTTGAAAAGGATGAGTGAGCCTGGAAGATTGTGTGTTAAGTGAAATAAACCAGATATTTAAAAAATGCTACCTGTTTTCACGTCAGTATATTGGTGCTCTCTCTACAGAAGAGAGAAAAGAGAGGCCATCAGGGGCTGGAAAGGGGGAGAGAGGACAGCAAGGGGATCATAGCACGTAGTCAGAAGGAACAGGCTGCTGTGTCCTGAAGCTTGGCAGAGTGATTAAAGCCAAGGAGAAGTCCATGCAGATTTTTGTCAAATGGAGGATTCTGAATGCCTCCACGCCAAAAATGACTTTAAAAAAGTATATTGGAGATGTGACTCTGTTGGTAGAGTGCTGGTCTAGCATGTAAGAAGTCACGGGTTCAATTCCCAGCACTTGACTACCTGCAATCTCAGAATTTAGAGAGGTCGGGGCAAGAGGATCAGAAGTTCAAGGTCATTTTCAGCCACAGTGAGTGGGAAGCCAAACTGGGTTTTCAGCAATGCTATCTTAAAAATGCAAAACAAAACAAAACAAAAAACACCAAGGTTTGAGATAAGAATGTTAACTACTCATTCAATTTGATCATTACAAATGTATACGTATACCAAACTTGTGTGTACCATACATGTACACTGTACTCCACAAACCGCAAAATCATTATATGTCAATTAAGCTTTTAATTTTAAGAAGTGGGTATAACTTCTCTGCCTTTTGGCTAAGAGCAAATGTAAAAAAAAAAAAATCCATCAAATTGCTTGTTCTAGAGATTTATTTTCATTGAAGTGTTCCAGTTTTCTGTGGAGAACTACACAAAGGGCAATTGGCCATCCCTGCTATTTCCCCACCTTTGAACTCCTTGGCAATATCAGGTCCCTAAAATAACGTAATAGGCCAAAGGGCATCAGACTCAGGTCAGCCAAACACCAAGGAAAGAAGGCAGTCAACAGAAAGAGGAAAGGAAGTGAGCTTGGTTTTTGCTGGGGAAGAACCGAGCTGACCTTCTGCATTCTGGTCCTCTTAGATGGGTTGGAGCAAGACAGCTTTCACCAATAAGAATCACAGCAGCCTCCTCCAGAGCAATTTAGCAAACCACTAGTTATTTGTGAGCTCCCCCCATCTCTACCACAATCCTCTCTGCTTGGTAACAATGAAAGTCCAGAAAGCCCTCTTGTCTCTTGTGTGTTTCCAAATAATCGAGAAAACAAATGGAACATGAATTCCTCAAACTCAAGAGTCCTGTGCTGCTGACTGTCCAAGAAAGGAACCACATGCTGTCTGGGGAAGGGAGAATGTGAGGTAAACAAATGCCATCCAGAGAAAGGAGCTCACCAATGATTCCACTAATGCGCTTCTGTGCAGTATGATATAGAAGACTATAAACAGAGTGCCATAGCCCTAAGCATGACGGCCCAAGTCTATAATCTTAACACTTAAGAGGCTGGACAGGAGGTTCGTGAGTTCAAGGTCAGACTAGCCTGGACTGCATAACAGGATCCCGTCTCACAAACAACAACATTTATGTTTTAGGAATGGGAGCTTTGTTGGAAAGCACCTCAGCACACAGAAAACCAGGTGAGCAATGGGAAAGGCATTAACCTCGGTACTAAATTGAAGTCTCAGATGGTGACTTCAATGCATTCTAGACCCCAGAAGATGCCAGAGCTCACAGGTTCCAGAGGTCACACAGGGTGAGACAGAGGTGGAAGCATGCCAAGGCTTAGCAGAGAGCTGCTGAGCAGCTTGGTGTGGGAACTGGCGCTTCCCTTTTCAGTTTCCTGGACCCTGGGCCTAGTGAAGGAGCCATCTGAAGGAGAGTCTGGACCGGTTAAAGGTACATCACCATGTTTACTCAGCTACAGAGAATGGCTTTGGCACAAACTAGATGCTGGCTCAAACTTAGCATTGGTTTTCTTTTCCTAATGGGTATTTACACCAAAAAAAAAAAAAAAAAAAGGTACGGTCACACACACATACAAATACCTTTAGAAATAATGGACCGTTCTATCAGTTTGATAGTACGCAGCCTAAGTACCTAAGTTCAGCTGAATAATGTCTAATAGGGGATAGTGTCAGTAAGGTGTTTTCATGAGATGGTTATATATATGCAAACATACGCAGAGGCTTCTAAATTTTCCCTTTGTTTGAAGTCTTCCTATAAAGAAACAAGTTATACAGCATGATTAACATTTGTTTGTTTAAATAAAATCACAAAAGGTAAGAAGCCAAATTTACAAATAAGTATTATTATGGCAAGGCCCCAAATCAACCTCAAAGAAAGTTCTCCGAAGGATAGCCCCGACACATGTCTAGGAATACATGTGACCAGGGATTCCTCACCACATGCTCGCTGCCGGCCACCCAGAGATTCTCAGTGCACTGGCTTCAGGCAGGCAGTCTAGCATTTACTTAGCCCATTTAAAGAACTGCAAACAAGGATTTTATCTCAGCTGTCATCACCCCTGAGCACCTGGGTCAGGCTGAGACGTCCTCAACTGCCAGGTGTCCCATCACTCAGCTCGGCTCTTTGTAACAATGACAAGGTCAGCCCTGGGGTCCCGCTGGTGGACATTATTTTTACGCTGAGGTAAGAATGACACACTGCAGCAGCAAAGCCCTGGTTGAGAGACATCCTGTTAGAAGAGGCAGTTGATAACCCACCCCAGGTGCTGCCGTCAGGGACGGGTCCTTGGAGGAGGGAATTCGGAGAGGAAGAGCAGGAAGAGTGAATAATGGCGAAACACCTTCACGGTAGACTAGCCTAGTGCACACCTTTCCCTACAGCATAAAACACGGTTAGGCCGGGCGTTGGTGGCGCACGCCTTTAATCCCAGCACTCGGGAGGCAGAGCCAGGCGGATCTCTGTGAGTTCAAGGCCAGCCTGGGCTACCAAGTGAGCTCCAGGAAAGGCGCAAAGCTACACAGAGAAACCCTGTCTCGAAAAACCAAAACTGCCCAGACCACAATAAAAAAAAAAAAACACAGTTAGAAAGTCCCTCCTGTCCACCGAACAATTCACAGACAACTACTCAGAGCATGTACACGCAATTGGACCTTTTTCCTTGTGGCTTGTGTCATCCGTGAAAGTAGAAAGAGAAGTGACTAACAGGGTTACAGAAGCCAGTCAAGATTAGTCGGGGCAAGGAAGCGATCCTCAAGGACTGAACACTGAGCCACCACAGGTGAATCAGCCCTCAGGCCAAGAGGCTGCGCTGAGACACGGGCGAGCCCAGAAAGAAGCCTTCTCTAGCACCCCACCCACTGGGTGCACACACAGCTACATCCCCGTTCTCTGCATCTACAGTAGATTTCTGGGCCATCAATAAATGCCCTACTGAGAAGTCAAAAGCTTGACACAAGACCCACCACCTAGATATGCCAGCAGTTGTTTTATATTTTAGTTTTATATATGTGTGCAATAAGCTTTAGTAAACTAGCTTTTTGTTGTTGTTGTTTTGTTTTGTTTTGTTTTTCGAGACAGGGTTTCTCTGTGTAGTTTTGTTGCCTGTCCTGGATCTCACTCTGTAGACCAGGCTGGCCTCGAACTCACAGAGATCCACCTGGCTCTGCCTCCTAAATTCTGGGATTAAAGGTGTGCGCCACCACCACCTGGCGTAAACTAGCTTTTAAAAGTCCATCCCAGAGTATATTCTATCTATTCTTGGCCAATTCTTTTCTGACAGTACCGGGAAAATTATGATTGAAAATCTTTGGCTCTGCTCTAGATTTTGGAACACTCCATAGATCTTGAAACATCCTGCTGATCTTGATGATGAGATGCTTAGCAGAGTGACGATTTTGCTCGCTTCCTGACCTCTCCTAAGTTCATAGCTCCCAAATAGAATTAACTAACTTGAACCTAACCCATCATGTTGTCACTTCTGACAAACCACCAAGAAGTCTGACCCCCAAAGGGCACGTGGTTCTTTAAAACCAGTTTCATGAAAGTGAGAAAAAGAATATTCAAAAAATGGGTTATTCTCTTCCTAGTTGAAACATTAGACCCAGCAAGAGGTCGAGTGCTACAGGTCAGAATGGGTATTTGGTTCTTTGCCAGCTTCATGTTACCCAGTCAGTACAGGACTTCCAGGGAGGTCTGCAAGGCAGGGATGAGCAGGGGGTCATTTACGGTACACACTCAGCTCTTTGTTGATTGTTCAAGACCATGCAACTCCAAGATTCTTTTGGGAGCTGTTGGGGGTTTTGTTATTGTTGTTGTTGTTATTTTGGTTTTGTGGGGGCTGGGGAGTGGGGGATGAGACAAGGTTTCTCTGTGTAGCCCTAACTATCTTGGAACTTGCTCTGTGGACAAAGCTGGCCTTGAACTCAGATCTGCCTGCCTCTACCTTCGGAGTGCTGGGATTAAGGGTGTGTGCCACCATGCCCGGTCAACGCCCAGATTCTTGCACATCTCCACATGTGTACTTCCAGGGGATATGTCCCCCGGAAGAGCTTGCAAAGGGTGTCATTTGGGAAGGAGGGACTTCAGCTTGAGGTTTGCTATCACCACTCTCAAAAGAAGGGCTTTAAATGATCCCATCAACCATGAAAGGGATGTAAGAGATCTTATCAGTGATGGGGGAGAGGGTAATGGAATATATGTGACCCAAAGGCAGAACACATTAAGGAAGGAGGCAGGGGGCACAGGGAAGGGGATGAATTGGAACATGTACATAAGAAAATGTATCTTGCATGCTAACTTAAAAATCAAGGAGTTGGGGAGATGGCTCAGTAGTTAAGAGCATTTGTTTTTCTTACAGAGAACCCAGGTTTGATTCCCAGCACCCACATGGCAGCTCACAACTTTCTGTAATGTCAGTCTCAAGGGGATGTGACACCCTCTTCTGGCCTCCATGGGTACTGCATGCTGGTGGTGCACAGGAACATAGGCAAGCAAAACACCCATCCACATAAAAATAAATCAATAATTAAAAAAATAAAAATAAGCTGGGCACTGGTGGCTCACACCTTTAGTTCCAGCACTCAGGAGGCAGAGGCAGGCCTATCTCTGTGAGTTCCAGGCCAGCCTGATCTACAGAGTGAGTTCCAGGACAGCCAAGGATACACGGAGAAACCCTGTCTCAAAATAAATAGATGATAGATAGATAGATAGATAGATAGATAGATAGATAGATAGATAGATAGATAGATAGATAGA
>CABHPH010128161.1:2955-29762 GCA_902168325.1 Peromyscus nudipes | reverse complement strand
AGATAGATAGATAGATAGATAGATAGATAGATAGATAGATAGATAGACAAGTAAATAAGTAAAATAAAATAAATTATCTCTCATTAAACTTTTATGTGTATGTCTTTTGTGTACCACCTGTGTGTCTGGTGCCTGTGGAGGCTAGAAGAGGGTATTGGGTACCCTAAACTGGAGTTACAAACACTTCTGAGCAGCTGAGAACTGACCTTGGGTCCTCTGAAGAGCAGCTTGTGCCCTTAACCACTGAGCCATCTCGACCTAGCTATTTTTCAATCGGATCATTAAACCCTGACGAGGCTCAAAACTTCGAAGGTGGGGACTAGGGAAATGGGTCAGTGAGTAAAGTGAGGACAGGAGCTTGGATTCCGGGCACCCATTTAAAAGTGGGATGCCGTAACGTGAATGTGTGTACCAGCAGTGCTGCCGTATGGGGCAGACGGATCCTAGAGCCTCACTGCCAACCAGTCCGAAACGGTGAGTTCCAGTGAGAGACCCTGTCTTAAAATGTAAGGTGGAGCATGACAGAGGAGGATGCCTGACGGTGACCTTTGGCCTCCATAAGTACACAAACAGGCAAGTGTACCACACACACATACATATACATACACACACACACACACACACACACACACAAATAATAATGATAAATAAGTAAAAAATGTATAAAATATTTAAAAATTAATTTAAGGGAGGGTACCACTCCTGAAATTTTATACCACTCTCTCATAATGTGAAGACATCATCTGAAAAAACACCTTTTGCTTGTATACTTTAGCTTTTTAATTGGATAAGCTGGTTCAAGCTGCACACTGACTCTCTAAACCAAACAACAGAAAGGCTTTCTGCTCTCTATTCTCTGGTCCCCCGTGGCTTGTACTCCATTCTTCTGCTCTCTCCAGTGTGAGAATGGCCTCACTTCAGCTAAGGCCCCCAAGCATCACTCAGGAGCCAGAGGAGAGGCCACACACACAGACCTTCATTCCTGGACACTTGCTTTTCCTTTTCATATTAAAGGAAAAAATCTCAGCCTGAGATAGCTCAGCCTTCAGACGAAGGGAAATAAAATCCATATTCATCACACATATCCAGACTTGGACTATTTAATACTTGTATGTTGCTTTATGTTGAAGCGTATCCTAGTCTACATCCTCAGGGGTGGTTTAATATCCCCAATCTCTAAATTCTAATATCTCAAATGGCCAATGCAAACCACTATTCGAGTTCATTATATTCCCCTCGCTCCCATTAAACCAGGAGGAATTCTTTGGAGGGGGGTGTTATTTGAAGAAAACTTCTCAGAATTGTTTCTCTGGAAATATTGACCTGGGCCCCCTGAGAGGAGCACACATGTGAGGCCCTGTGGCTGCCCAAAACTAGTGCCATTATTCAGTAATTGCATAGTATTGCATTTCCAAATTGACACAACTCCCTCAAAAGCCAACTTGTGAACAGTTAGCCAGTGCAGAAACAGACGGTAAAAAATATCTACCTAGATAACAATTGAGTGGAATGGATAGGGCATTTCAAAGGGAACCTCGTACATTTTACTCACTATTCAAAACAAGAGACATTCCTTCTATTCTAACCAAGGAGGACATCAGCCCCACCAAAGCTTAGGATTTTAAGTGGCAGAGACCACAAAGCATTGAGTCCAGAAGCCACCTCCAAGCAGAATGTTCTAGTACAGTGTAAGCCCCTCTCTCCCACTTCAACCCATCTGGCCCAGCTTAGGCATCAGCTTTGCCTGCTGACTCTCATGTGGATAAACACAGCTGAAAAGCACATGGTGTGGAGTTGCATGAAGCAGACAGGCACTCACCAAGGTACATGCGGCACTGGTGACCTGGGGCCTGGGTTTAACTGCTTACTAAGGAGGTGACTTCAGCAAAGCCACGCAGCCTGCATAATCTTTAACCTCCTCCTCCACAAGGTGTAGATGCCAGTACCACCTGACGTTTCTTCCCTTGCTAGAAGAGGACCAGTGAACAGGGGCGCAGTGTTCAAAACTCAGGTTTTCAAGGCAGGAATGGCAGGGCATTAAATTAACAGTGCCCCTCCTCGGGTACCGCTCTTCTTAATGCAGTGATCTCTCTGGTGCTCAGCTAGTGCGGATTCCTAGGGAAGTGCCATCCCTCAGTCTGCGTCTGGCCCTCCACTCCGACCCAACCATGTCTGACCATCTACATCTTCTTTTGTGCGCCTGTCATCACCAGCTTTCCCCCACAGCATCCTCTGTTCACCAACGGCCATCCAGACTACCACCGTGTCCCATTGTTGCATCCAATCCTCAGAGGAAACCACACTCAGGTCTCTAGCTCGGGCATGTCAAAGCTTGTCTAGACCTTCTTTAATTTACTAAGATTATACTCCTACTAGGGAGGAAAAGAAGACTGAGGCAAAGCAGAGGGCTGAGTCCCAGCTCAGCTTTTCAACTACGGCAGACAAACCACACTACCAATTACTGTTAGATCATAAGCTTGTCACTCTGAGACACTGATCACTCTAAACGGTTAGACCCCACAGCTGAAATCAGATCATCCTTCATCTCTTTCTGCCCCCTCCCCTTTCTGGGAGGAGAGTCAAGAAGCCATGCTGTGCTCTGGCTTTGCAGCCCTAATTTACAGTACTACCCACTACCTGGCCCCTCAATGGTCCATGTCAAGTGGGTATCCAAGACTAAATCACATGGTGTCATCCTTTGTTTAGGGGTTTCTCTGAAGGCTCTCCCCTGGGTCCCTCCACTACCACCATCATTCTGTCCATGGTGGCTATCATTTACCTTAAGCTATCTCTCTTAATGAAGCTCTTCTCTGGGTTTTAAAGGGAAGTGCCTCTCCTTCCCTTTAGGGTCTCATTATGTTGTCTCTGATATGATGGACTATCCCTTTTCAACGCTCTCCTACCTTAGGGCCCAATCATGGCTCCCACGGGTACAATGCTCTCTCCCCTAATAAAGCTCACTTACGACAAGTAATTTTGCATCAGCTCTTTTCCCAAACCAACCACTGTCATACTCTTTCTTTGACAATTACTACCTCTCATTTGTCAGAATGTGGACCTAATTTGGCTCACCTCCTGCCTCCACATTCTTAAAGGCAAGCCTGTCCACTTGCATTTGGAATGCGCATGTAACTAAGAAAATGAGAGAGAACGTGAATGTGAAGCGGTTTGGTAGAAACTCTGGGAAAGATGTGTGCTGCCCTGTGAGTAAGAAGTAAACTTCCCTTGGCTTCCTAGGGAACACCTGTTCAAGAAAAGACTGCCAAGAATGTTCCGGCCACCTTGCTCCACACTTAGGATGAAGCTACCCAGACGGGAAGTCAAGCCAAGATGTCACAGAAAAAAGAGACCCACACACTCAGTCCACCTTCAAGCCTGTCGCTCTCTGAGCTTTTCATACTAAAGCAAGTGTGGGCAATGAGAGGCACATTTCCAAGTAGACTTCCCTCAATTAGCCCAGTGTTTGGAATACAGATACCCACCATTTACGATGGATTCTTGTCCCAACAAAATATAAGAATACTATGCGTTGACTTAATCCACTTAATCTACAGAACATCCCAGCCAAGCAACAAAATGTACAGTGTAGTGTGTTGCCCTCATGGTCTCTGACAGCTATCAAGAAACCCCCTGCCAGCCGGGTGGCGGTAGTGCACGCCTGTAATCCCAGTGCTCAGGAGGCAGAGCCAGGTGGATCTCTGTGAGGCCAGTCTGGTCTACAGAGTGAGATCCAGGACAGGCACCAAAACTACACAGAGAAACCCTGTCTCAAAAAACCAAAGAAAGAAAGAAAGAAAGAAAGAAAGAAAGAAGAAAGAGAAAGAAACCCTCTGCCACTATCGGGCATTCAAAGACAGGAACTTATTGCATATTGCCAGCTCTGGGAGAGATCAGATTCAAAATATTTGAAGTTTCTTTTGACTATGCAATTGTTTTCACACGACTGTCAAGTGGAACAGTCATAAATCCAACCATGTTAAGTGGGGGACAGTCTGTAGGTATCAGTCACTATGCTTGGGAGGCAGCATCTGAATATGGCCAATGCTGAGTCCTGCTCAGAAAGCAAGTCCAGACCCTGCTTTTGGCAAAACCATTTCTATCCGTCACTTTTGCTTGAATGTATTCTTTTTGTCAGGCTTGTAAAACATTCAAGTAGAGACAGTTGATAGATGCCTTACGTTTCGACCATCCTATTCCTGTTCAGGGCTAGAGTTCATTTTATTTATTTATTTATTTATTTATTTACTTATTTATTTATTTATTTATTTATTTTGGTTTTTCGAGACAGGGTTTCTCGGTGTAGCTTTGCGCCTTTCCTGGAGCTCACCTGGTAGCCCAGGCTGGCCTCGAACTCACAGAGATCTGCCTGGCTCTGCCTCCCGAGTGCTGGGATTAAAGGCGTGCGCCACCAACGCCCGGCCCATTTTTTTTATTTTTAATGCATGTGGATGTTCACCTCGGTGTGTGAACACATGGCCTAGTATATGCAAATGCATATGTGTGCTGCTATATATGCATGTGTGTGCACATCTGGAGCCAGAGGACAACTTTAGGTGTCATCATCCTCAGAAGCCCACCCACCTCCTCTGACACGAGGCCTCTCTCTGGTCCAGAGCTCACGATTAGTCTAGACCGGTTAGCTGGGCAGCCCCAAGGCCTCTGCTTCGCTTCCCCAGCAGGAGGGTTACAAATGCTCCAACACACCACCTATTTCTACGTAGCTTCTAGGGACTGAACCCACTTACAAGGCAGGCGAGAGCTTCACCAACTGAGCGTCCCCTGCCAGACCTCAGATCTGGTTTTTAGAACCTGTGAAAGAAAGCATTCTGAAGGCTGTCTCACAGATGTGACCTGTGGTTGGATGACTTCCACAAGGTCGCGGAGCTGTAGTGGTTGTGGCACTGGGACAAGAACCCTGGTCACCTGTGCCCGGTCAAATGTGATTCTGGCAGTAGGGAAATGATTTTTAAAGACCTTCAGTGGGCTGTGACAAACCTGTAATCTCAACATCTGGGAGGCTAAAAGGACCCTGAGTTGAGAAGCCAGTGTGGACCACACAGCAAGCTCTAGGCCAGCATGAGCTACTTAGTGAGAAGCTGCATAGCCAGACTCCATAGAGTTAATTAATTACTGTACCTGGCTGGTAATGGCCGTGCACGCCAGTGATCCCAACACTTAGGGGCTTGAGGTAGACCTCCCAAGTTTAAGGGAGCCCCAGTCTGGGGAGGGGAGAGGATGTACACAGTCTTCATTATGGCTGATTAATTCACCTTTGACTGAGCTCAGACATTGTGGAGAAAGGCATGCTTCAGAAAGCACAGCTCGCGAGCAGCTGGGGGAAAGCCCTGATGAATCTCACTTCCTTCCACCAACAGCTCTCTCCCCCACACGGTTCTCAGCATTGTCTGAACTTCCCCGTTACTCACTTGTGAGTCAAGAGCAGGCCAGGCCAGCTGCAGACATGCTCTGCTGGTTCCCTGTGTGCAGCAGCCTCCTTGTTGGTCCCTGGCACAACACAGCTCTCCTCCAAGGCCCTAAGGAGGCCAGGCTCTGCAGGCCAACAAGCCACAGGGGACCTCAGGAGCCACCTGTTATTGTGACCAGATGCTGCCTAATCAGTTTGTTTTGATGGGAGTTTTCCAAAGAGGAAATAAAGCCTACATTTATTTTATTCTTTTAAAGGCCACTTGTCCAGCCCCTTTAGATATTTGGAGTTCATTGTTAAATTCACTAGAGATATGAATGAAGAGAACACTGCCCACCATCAGTGTGATCCCCTGGGTAGGGAGTAAAATTCTGGGTTTGTTGGCAACTTTTTCTGTCAGCTAGAACAAGATGTTGCCATCTACAGAGTTCACACCCAAGAATGGTACAATAAAGTTACCAAAAAAAAAAAAAATACTCATAGTACTTAAGTAAATTTATATTTTAGGGGGTGCATTCATAGTTATTCTGGGGTACTATAGCCCATGGGCTGTGGACTGGAGACGCAAAGGTTTGCTAAGTAATAAAAGACATGAAAACAAATGAATTTCTATGAGCAAGTGTAACACAGACATTTCAATATACTCAGGAATGGTGGTGTCATATGATGAGTTGTATTTCACCACCACCCCCAAAATGTGTTGGAGTCTTAAGCCCTCGTGCCTCAGAAAGTAGCTTTACTCACAGAGGTTATGGAGATAAAACACTGGTGTGGAGATGTGCCCGATGCCATAGAGTTAGTGTCCCTTAAAAGAGCACTGTGTGGAGACACAGGCAGACCTCACATGAAAACGGACATGCGCATGCCAAGTAGCATCAGAGACGGCCATCAACCACACTCCCATCCTTCATCTGGGGAGCCCAACCCCAGGGCTAGGAGACCTTCTGTACATTTCTGTAGTCTCAACCATTTGTGGTATTCGGTCAGATAGTTTGCCGGGAACAGCCCACCTCATTTAGACCTTCACGTCTGGGGCTTCTCCAGTTTGGGTGCAGCTGACTCCCTCCTTTTCACCATCCAGACCTGAGCTGCTCTTTCTGACCACCCAGCATCCCTGCTCCACATTTTTGTGCCACTAGTGGCCCAGCATGTCGTGAGGCAGGTTGTCATTGGAGAGCAAAGGCTTTGTGGTGGGGCTGGTGTTTACCTTTCTTCTCTGGTAGCATGGTAAGTACCTTCCAGGACCTCAAACACTAGTCAGTCGGGGTGAAGGCTCTAGGTAGGCACCAGTTTGACTTCTCTGTGTTTAGTAAGATATGTGGGTGCTGTCTTCAGCAATAGGGATTTACCATCAATCTGTGAAGAGCAACCAGTAGCCTTGGGAACAGCCTGAGCTGTTTTGGGTTTTCCATGGGATTCCTTTGGTCAACAGCTCAATAAGATGTAACCCTTTTCTGGCACTGGAGAGTTCACAGAGCGATGTCTTGCGGGGGCTTTGTCCCCCTGTTAGTTGGTGAGCCCATTTAGATTCCTTTCACATATGTATATATTTTGAGAAGCTTCTACTGTAGTAGGTTTCCATATGATCCCTCAAATGGCCCTCAGTGTTAGCCGTCCCTCCCTGTAGCCCTTCCCTGGTCCCTCCTTATCCATTCCAGTCTCCCCTCCACAACTAGAAATATGTTCTATTTCCCCTTTCTCCCTGTTGGTCCTTTACTCTACGCCTCACCCCTGTAGCATGCCTATTGAGGGCTTAAAAGCTAACATCCACACGGAAGAGAATACACACCACGTTTCTCTTTTGGGGTCTGTTACCTCCTCAGTATAATTTTTTTTTTTTAGCTCCATCCATTACCTGAGAGTTTCATGATTTCATCTTTTAACAGCCGAGTAGTATTCCATTGTATAAATGTACAACATTTTCTTTATCCATTTATCTGTTGATGGGCATCTAGGATGTTTCCAGTTTCTGGCTGTTGTGTATAGAGTAGCAATGAACATGGTTGAGCAAGTGTCTCTGTGGTAAGATGTAGAGTCCTTTGAGTACATGCTCAAGAGTGGTAAAGCTGGATCGTGAGGTGGCTCTATTCCCAGCTTCTTAGAGAGGAAATCTTTATTAAGGCTATATGTTATGCTGCACTTGGGAGGCAAACACAGGCAGATCTCCGTGAGTTCAAGGTCAGTTCTCCCCATTCTACATACTGAGTTCCAGGACAGCCA
The DNA here is from genome assembly GCA_902168325.1 of Peromyscus nudipes. Taxonomy (NCBI): domain Eukaryota; kingdom Metazoa; phylum Chordata; class Mammalia; order Rodentia; family Cricetidae; genus Peromyscus; species Peromyscus nudipes. Next base: position 22,117 of record CABHPH010128161.1, on the reverse strand, counting down.
GGGCTACAAAGACAAATCCTGTCTCAAACAAACAACCAAAGACTGTATGTGATACTCAGTTGGTAAGGTACTGCCTTGCAAGCATGAGGACCTGAGTTCAATTCCCAGAATCCAGGTAAAAGGCGGGATGCTGCCAGGTGGCAGTTTACCAAATGCTCTCTGGATAAGTGTGGCCCTCACCCATCACCAAGAAGCTTCTTTTTGCAGCAGAGACCACTTATAGACTACAACTGGTCAAAAGGCAGAAGATAAGCAACTGTGGGGTGCCCAGACCCAGTTAGGACACCTATAACACAACCCCTACACCGAAGGCTCAAGGAACAGAAGGAAGGAGACAGAAGGACTGTGGGAACCAGAAGACAGACGTCTGCTGTGAGACAGTGTCTTCCAGACATGACAGGGACGCTGTACCCAAGAGCTCTCAACACTGGCTGCCCGCACAAGACCTGCACAAGACCACATCAGTGAATATGCCAACATGGATGGGGGAACTTAACGAGGTCCAAGCCCTCAATGAAGATCTGCGGGCAAGCAACGGCTACTGAGGGAGGAGAATCAGTTTTCTCCAGAGATGAGCATCCTGATATAGTTCCCACTCCTACGTGGTCCGCCCTAAATACATGTACATGTAGTGTGTGTGTGTGTGTGTGTGTGTGTGTGTGTGTGTGTGTATGTGTGTGTGTGCAACAATAATAATCATAGAAAAAGAAATCATGAATATGAAGAGGGTGGAAGAACACGGAAGGAGTTGGAGGGGAGAGAAGGAGGGTGAAAACTATTTAATACAGTATACTCATGTATGGAATACTCAAAAAATTTAAAATGTTCAAAAGCACTGGGAATGTAATGGAAACAGACTGACAGTTAAGCAGGATCAGGGTTAGAAGGACAGACACTCCCTGGAGCTGTTGGAGGTTTCTTTTCCTTCTCTAGAGTTCTCTAGGGAAGGATGGGTGTTGACTAGAAAGAGCCCAGGTAACTTTGGGGGAAGAGTAATTGCCGACCAAACAACCTATGTAGGTTGAGGGGACAATCAGGAAAGAGACTTCTGAGTTCAAACCCAGCTCTGCCCGGCAGCCGTTGGATCCTTAATCAGTTGTAAAATCTGTAGTGAGAAATTCATTCTGAAAAATAATTAAAATGTGGAGAGTTGCAAATGGCCACCTGGAAAACATGAGGCCGGTCTGCCTCCTCTCTGGAGGGACGCCCCTGGTTCTCTCTGGCAAGACCTTCCCCAGTGAAGCAGGGACGGTCCATTGGGGAGCACTGGAATCCTACTGTTTCTTTCGTAACATAATTGCCCATGGGACGGTCCCTATTACTGACGCACAATGTCCAGCAATAACAATTGAAAATTGTACTGGCGCCGGCACTTAACGCATAGTCTACCTATTTTTGTTTGGTCTTTTTTTAATCACGATCTAGGCATTTTCCAGGGAATATCACAGGCATGCTTACCTCTTCTACCTAATATGTCATGCAAAAATGAAAGGTTGTGGATAGTTGAGTTGGAGTTCCTTTAATCTTGGTGGAAGGCGGGGCAAAAAGAGTAAAGGGAACCGGCTTTTTAAAAAGAAACTAATGGGAGACTGGAGAGACGGCTCAGCGGTTAAGAGCACTGACTGCTCTTCCAGAGGACGCAGGATCGACTCCCAGCACCTACACGGCAGTTTACAACTGCCTGCAACTCCAGTTACAGGGGATCTGACACACAGACAAAAGTGCACATAAAATAAGAAAATAAAATAAAAAGAAACCAAAACAACACTCTTTGTGTACATTGATAAAAGCTGACATGCCAAAAATAAATAAAGCTGGGTGTGAGGCACATGCCTTTAATCCCTGCACGAGGGGAGTAGAAATAGGTGATCCCCTAGGGGGTCACCAGCCAACCAGCCTAGCCAAATTGGCAACTTCTAGGTACCAGTGACAGAGACCTTGTCTGAAAAAATAAGGTGGACAGTTCCCAAGGAACGACACCCAAATTGACCTCAGACACCCCACCCCACATGCATACATGCGCTTCTGAGTACTCATGCCCAAACCAAATGTATGTATAGTCTATGCTCACACACACGAACTAGTTAGTTAATACATTAAAAATATGCAGCCGGGCAGTGGTGGCGCACACTTTAATCTCAGCACTTGGGAGGCAGAGGCAGGTGGATCTCTGTGAGTTCAAGGCCAGCCTGGTCTCCAGAGTGAGTTCCAGGACAGGCTCCAAAGCTACACAGAGAAACCCTGTCTCAAAAAAAAAAAAAAAAAAAAAAGACAAACAAACAAAAAACAAGCATGCCTGGAACTCTGAAAGTCTAAAACATTCAAAAGAACATGAGGGCTGGCAAGGTACATGGCAGGTAAAGGTGCATGCTGCCAAGGCTCAGGACCCGAGTTCAGTCCTTGGGACTCACATGGTGGAAGAGGAACTGATTCCTTCAAGTTGTCCTTTGCCCACGCCACATACACCAGGACATGGCAATGAAATCGAGCACATGCACATAAATAAATAACAGGTAATTTAAATGTTTTAGTTAAAAAGGAACTGTAAATTCTTCTGGGCGGTGGTGGCACACGCCTTTAATCCTAGCACTCCAGAGACAGAGGCAGGCGGGCAGATTTCTGAGTTCAAGGCCAGCTTGGTCTACAGAGCAAGTTCTAGGACAGCCAGGGCTACACAGAGAAACCCTGTCTCAAAAAACCGAATAAAATAAAATGTTTGTAGTTCTAACCTTTGATAAACAAGAGACATTTCTGAACTCACTGAACTCATACTATATATCTCAACTAGGCACTATCATTACATTGTACGGCATCTGACACTGACGTCCGCATTGCCTCCACCTTACACCTGCCCCCCCCCACCCTTCACCTTTGGGGATACAGAACAAGAATCCCATGAGGACAGCAGAGCCTAACTGTGCTCTCAAAACCGTCTATTCCTCCACCCCCCTTGTCAAACCCCAAATCAATAAACGCCGACAGCCTCCAGAGAGCTGTGGCAGCCTCCTGGGCGCTCCATGCTTCTGCCTGCTACGTCTCTCCTCTCCTACCTTTGGGTGAGAAGAGACATTCCGGGAGAGACTCATGTGAAAGTAGAACAAACAAACATTTGTGGCAGCACCCAGTGCTTCTCCGCCTGGATTCGCCTCTGCAGCAGCTAAAGATTAGTGTTTCGACGTTCAAAACCTCCCCCTTCGCTCCGTGGAGCTGCCCAGCCACAAGGGCTCTGCAGGATTATCTCACGTTAGCGCAGGAAAGACGTATTCCGAGTGTCCGCCTAGGCACCCAACCCTTTGATCCTGTGCTAGGAAAATGCTTCGGTTGGATCAGAAGGCTGTGTCACGTTCATCTGTCACTCTTCACCTGCTCACCAGCTGCGTGACTTTGCACACATTTTCCAAACAGCCTGTTACCTTCATTAGACACTGATGCTCTGTACCTCACACTATTGCCATAGCCAGAAGCACGTGTGAAAACACTGTAATGGATCTTTATATAAATATCAGATGTCTTTATAGGAATATTGGATAAATATTCACCTTTCAGCTGCATGATGTTAACAGGCATCTCTCATAGTTACAGAGAAGAGTATGCTGCTTACAGCCTATGCAGGCAAGAAGGCTTTGGCAATAATCGTGTTAGTGGTCCACAGTTCAGATGGGAGATAAAGGACAGATGGATGACCCACATCTGAAATAGAAGGCATGGTGAGGGGTCCTAGAAGAGACTGAAGAAGTTAAGGCGAACTATGTCATAAGGTTAATTCTGGGACAGCACTATCCCACAGTCTGAAAAACAGAAGTATAACCCAAGCTCTTGGAGCTACTGAGATGACAGTGTAGTCTTTAACTGCTGCACCTGAAAATGAAAGGAACCTTCTGTGTAAGTTTCTACATTTAGGTAGAATGCTCAGTCAAGTGCAGCAGAAACAAGATGAATCTAAGAAGAGAAACGTAGTTTCTAGCCAGGTGATGGTGGTGCATGCCTTTAATCCTAGCTCTGTGAGTTCGAGGCTAGCCTGGTCTACAGAGCTAGTTCCAGGACGGCCAGGACCATTACACAGAGAAACTCTGTCACAGAAAAAAGAAAAGGCTGTGTGTGTGTGTGTGTGTGTGTGTGTGTAACCTAGTTTCCGAAGAAGGCTAGCCTTGGACAGCGGGAATTTAACAAAGATCCCTGATGATACAAGGGAGTGCCAGATACAGTAGAGCTGGGAAACAGGTGTGAACAGCTTGCACTGTGCATTAGGCCAAGGAACATTGTCTTTAAAACCCTGCCATGTCCTTTCAAGTCCACGGCCAGTGCCTACATGCTAACAAAGTTTTAGGTTTGTGTGTAGCTGGCAACTCCAGTCTTCTGACATTGCAAGATGCTCCTCTCTGGATGAAATGCCTACAACACGATATGTTATTGACAAGGGGATACAAGAAAACAGCACCCCAAACATCTGTTCAGTGCTGGAAGGGCCTGTCTGGGAGCTGCGGGTCCCATCTTCCACAAAGGAAAGGCCGCCCCAGACTCACTTCAGTTCACCACCCACGTGGCGGATCACAACCATCTGTAATATAAGTCCCAGAGGACCAGACACCCTCTTCTGACCTCCACAGGCACCAGGCATATTCATGATGCACATACATACACACAAGCAACACGCACACACATAAAAATAAGGAAAGTTTGGGGGTTGGGGGGTTGCTTTGTTTTTTAAGTAATGTAACCTAGTTCTGACAGATGACGCAATGGTGTCTCTGGAGTAGCTGTTTCCATGATGACAAGCCATCGCTGGATAGACAAGCATGGTTGCAAGCTGAATTACCCGATTCACATGGTTGCAAAGCAAAGATTTCTAGTTTTGATACAATTGGGACCATATTCTAGCCCAAATGCCCATGTGTAGATCGTACCCATTCAGAGTACATGGGAACAATTTTACTAGCCCATTTTATAAAGCTTGTAAAGCAACTGGCATGCATTTAGAAGCCCCTAATTGAAACAACCAGGAAATAGGCAAGCTCCTTTTCTAAATGTCTCATGGTCCTCCGGCTGGCAGGTAGATATCTAAGCCAACAATCAGGCCCTGTCACTGAACAGACTTCCAATTTGCTCAGTGGCCATGGGTGGGGATCCTCACACCTATACCTGTTTCTCATTTGCAAACAAGACAATGGCCTCTTCCAACTCCATTCTTGCATCACTAGGTGAGATGAAAATGCCATCCTAATTCTCTCCTGATGACAGAAATGCTGTAGCACTCGGCCATTGTTATTGCTATCACACACTGCTGGGACTAATAAACTGTACCCAGATAATCAGGCATTTCCTAATGGTTTTATTAGAAAATAGTTGTAATGTAACAGTAAAATTAATCTCACAGAGAAGCACCAAAATACCAGGTTGAAGGAGACTTTCACGAGAGTGGGGACAATTTTCTCAATTGGGTCACATGACTTAGCACAATGAGATTAAGCTGGGCTTGGTGGCACATGCCTGTAATCCTAGAACTCAGGAAGCTGAGGCAGGAGGATCTCAAGTTCAAGTACAGTCTAGTTTACAAAGCAGGACCCCGTCTCAAAAAACAAAATAAAATAGCAGCTGGGCCTGATGGACCACCCCTTCAATACCAGCACTCAGCACTCAAGAGGCAGCGACAGATGGTCTCTGCAAGTTCAAGGCAAGCCAGGTATACATACTGAGTTCTAGGTCAGTCAGGTGTACATAGAGAGAACCCATCTCAAAAAGAAAGAAAATAATAATAATAGGACTGATGAGATGTCTCAGTGGGTAGGAGAACTTACTGCCAAACTGGATGACCTGAGCTCAATCTCCAGAATCCACATAATGGAAGAAAATAATTGATTCCTGTAAGTTGTTCTCTGACCTCCACACAAGTTCTGTGACACACATGCATTCATACACACTCAAAAATAATAAATAAATAAATAAATAAATAAATAAATAAATAAATAAATAAATAATTGTAAGAAATTAATTGAAAAAATCAAAATAAACCTTAATATTCGCATAGGTAGAATAAACTGCATCATCCCTACTGGAGTGTTGTGTGACCAAACTTTCCCTGGGGAGATAAAATACACATGTCTACTCACCCCAGATAGGGAGCCCACTGCAGACCACAGTACATACCCCACCAAAGTCCACCTTGGTGAACCAATGAGTTGTATTGGGGTTACTTACAGGTATATGGGTCAGGGGTTAATTATAGGAGCAGAAATGACTCAAAGACAGCTGCATCTCTAAAGCCCACCCCAACCCAGATGACAGCTCACAAAGCTGGGGTCTGGAGCACCCTGCGCAGCCTGCAGGCAGCTCAACAGGTTGGAGGGTGTCCTTTGCCGGTGCCTCAGTTGGACTAACCTGTTCCAGGCATCTCCAGTGGTTTCTGTTTCTGCCAGGCAGCTGCTCTCTTGTCAGAGTCTTCTTGGCAGCTCAGATTTCTTCCCTCTGAGAGGGACTCTCAGCTTACTCTGGGAGGGAAGGTTCTAGTGAATCAGGTCAGTTTCAGGGACTTCCTGAAGCTCTTTGCGGTTGTTTATCTTCCTGCATAAGAAGTTTTCCTGCAGGGTGGAATGTTTAACTTTGGAGAACGCTTTTGTTTAACATGAAGGTAGATCAGAGAGTAAGTGAAAATTCATCTATATTATCTTGGACTTCTTATTTCTTCCAGTGTGAATGAGAGGAATTAAAATAATAAAAAGTCAGACAACAAAGTGATTAAATCAATGATAAAAGAACCATTGCTGGCTGCCCATGCTATGACGGATGACTCCACACTTGCATGCATATGTGCAGAGGCCATGGAAGGGTGCTGCTTACTGGTGTGCTTCACCATAGTTTGCTCAACCTGCTCCCTATAGAACCCAGGACTACCAGCCCAGAGATGTCACCACCACCCACAATGTGCTGAGCCCTCCCCCATCAGTCACTAACTAAGGAAATGTCTTACAGACAAATTGTTTTTTTTTTTTAATTCTTCTCTCATACATTACATCCTGACCAAAGTTTCCCCCGCTCTATTCCTCCCAGTCCCTCCCCTCTCCTCTAGATCTACTCCTTCTCCATTTCCATTCAGAAAAGAGCAGGCCTCCTAGGGATATCAAGCAAAAATAGCATAACAAGTTACAAGACTAAGCACAAACCCTCATACCAAGGGATATACACAAACCCTCATGGCAAGGCAACCCAGTAGGAAGAAAAGGGTTCCAAGAGTAGGCAAAAGAGTCAGAGACAACCCCCAACTCCCACTGATAGAAGTCCCACAAGAACACCAAACTACACAACCGTAACATATATGCAGAGGACCTAGCTCAGACCCATATAGGCTCCATGATTGAATCTTCAGTCTCTGCCAGCCCTTTTGAGTTCTGCTTTGTTGATTCTGTAGGCCATAATCTCTTGGTTTCCTCAACCCCTCTGGCTCCTACAATCCTTCCTCCCCTCTTCCTCTGGGTTTCCTTGGCTAAGCACCAATATATGTGTATAGCAGAATATCATTAGGAATAATTTCGACTTTTTTTTTTTTTATGCCAGTCCTGTTTGGCTCCATCATAGGTCTCTGGGCTATCCAGCCTCTGGTTTCTGGCCATCCAGGCATGTGACATGATCCTCAAGTTGGACCAGTTACTGGCTAGCCACTCCCACAAGTTCTGTGCTGCAATTACCCCGACACATCTTGCAGGCAGGACAAATTGTAGGTCAAAAGTTTTGTGGCTGGACTGATGTCCCAATCCAACCACTGGAAGCCTCGCTTGATTACAGAAGATGGCCGGTTCAGGATCCATATCCTCCATTATTAGGAGTCTTTCTTAGGGTCACCCTCATAGATTCTGGGGAGTTTCCACTGCACTAGGTTCCCAAATTGGCCCCCCCCCCAATACCCTCCAATTCTCGTCATCTTTCCCAGTATGCCCTCCCTCCACCACCACCACCTGCCTGATCTCTCCTGTTCCCATCCCTACCCGCTCCCAGTTAACCCACAAAATCTATTCTGTATCCCCTTCCCAGGGAAATCTATGTGTCCTCTCCTGAACCTTCCTTGTGACCTAGCCTCTCTAGGTCTGTGGATTGTAGCATGATTATCCCTTCCTTAACAGCTAGTATCCACTTATAAGTAAGTACATACCATGTTTGTCTTTCTGGGTCTGGGTTACCTCATTCAGGATGACTTTTTCTAGTTCCATCCATTTGCCTGCAAATTTCATTATGTCATTTTTTTTTAACTTTTTTTTAAACTGAGTAGTACTCCATTGTGTAAATGTACCACATTTTCTTTATCCATTCTTCAGTTGAGGGACATCTAGGTTGTTTTCAGTTTCTGGCTATTACAAATAAAGTTGCTATGAACATAGTTGAGCAAGTGTTCTTGTGGTAGGATGGAGCATCCTTTGGGTATATGCTCAAGAGTGATATAGCTGGATCTTGAGGTAGATCAATTACCAATTTTCTGAGGAACCATCCTATTGATTTCCATAGTGCCTGTACAAGTTTACATTCCTACCAGTAATGGAGGAGCATCCTTGTTCCACATCCTCACCAGCATGAGCTGTCACTTGCTATAGCCAAATCTTGTGGAGGTTTTTTCCTCAATTGAGGTTCCCTCCTTTCAGAGAACTCTAGCTTGTGTCACATTGACATTAAACTATCCAGCACACCATATTTCATATTCACATTATATACATGTTCATGTATTTATTGGGTGGGTATATACATATGTATGTACATATATATATGATCAATTCAATACTAAGAAAAATAGAAGTAGAAAGAGATAAGATTTCCTTCTGATATAGGATTAGTTGTCTGTGCAGAAGCAAGCCAGATGTGCATCTGTATACATGAACAAAACATCACAAATAAACTCAAAAGCTCTTGTATTTTTAATATTATTCCTTTTCCTGTTTTTGTGTTTTGTTGCCATAGGGTCTCACTATATAGCCCAAGCTGACTTCAAGCAATCCCTCTACTTCAGCCTTTCAAGTGCTAGAATTACAAATGTAAGCCACCACTCGGCATAGACATGCAGACACACACACAAAATTGGGAAACACGATGAAAATACCTAACTCAGCATAAATTACCTTAGTGAGAACTACTATGAGGTGTGTAGGAAAAACATACCTTACAAAAAGGACAAAATAAGAAAAATAAACAGCCATGTAAGCGTTTAAAAGATGCCAGTTCTTCCCAAAGAGATCTATATTCAAAAAGTATTTCCAAACCAAAATTCTAACATCTAATGAACAATTTCACATTCTCGAAAATACTGCTTTGGAGAATTCAAGATCTCAACTCAGGCCGAAGCCCAGAACTTCAGTCTCATCGTGGAGCATTTCCCAAGCTCAGCACTTTGTGCAAACAACAATTACCAGCGCTGGAGATAAGAATACAGTGTTCGCTCCCTGAGCCTAGCCAGCTCAGGTGTGTCACCAGTAATGAGAGCAGCTGGGGCCAGCCGGGAGCAGCTGTGGGGAGCAGAGGCCGCTCTGGGCAAGCCCTCTCCAGCAGCACTGTGGCCTCACAACACAGCAACAGCTGACCTCATTGGAAAGTGAACCAGGACTGAAAGCTCCAGTCGGAGCCACCCCCAAAGAGAAAGGAACCTGGACCCAGAGGATGCCCTTAACAAAGATCTGAGAAAGAGATTCACGATCTGCTGTCCACTCCAAGGGAGAGATTAGTCTGGATTCTCATATGACTGGATGGCCAAGGTGGTGATAATTGATGATTTAGAAAAGGTGGCTGGCAGCACTGGCTCCTATTTACCCAAAACACTGTCATTAATGTCACTGACATGCAGGCTGACAGGTTTCTTCATCATATCCACAAGGCCAGTGTGCATGCCAAGATGTGAAGCAGCAGGGGACCAGCCAAGTCAAGAGAGGCAGACAGGGGGCTTCCCGACAAGTGCCCTCAGCTGGGCAGCTGCCCCCCAGGCTGCGTAGACACCTTTGGTAGGTGTACAAAACCACATTCTTTTCTCCCAGGGCAGTGAGGAACACCCAGGAAGGGAGCCAGGGCTGTTTAGTCTCCGCCTTGTTTCTGAGTCTACCTCCCACCCACCCTCCCAATGATCTCAAGTAGCAACTTCAACCAAAATTCTACTTTGCCTTCCTATCCATCTCAAGTCTTCATATTTTAATGCCCAGGTCAAACGTCTGCTTCATTTCTGTGAGGAAAGTATTCTCCAACGTTCTTCTCCTCTCCTGCAAGGCTACTCATGCACAATTTTTTACTCTGGCCCCAATAACTCCCCAGCCTTTGGTTTATATTACCAAGAGGATGTGTGTTTCATGTTGCCTTTTATTCTGGTTTGTTGAATTAGACTCTGTAGAATGTAGATTCTAAAAGTGCTGAGACCATCTCTTTCTGAGGCACCCGGGGCCCTCATGCACTGACCACATACTGTCGGGCTGATCAGTAATATTTTAGAATGTATTTGATGGGCTGGAGAGATGGCTCAGCCGTTAAAGGCTAGGCTCACAACCAAAAATAGAATGTATTTGATTTCCTCTCTGCCTATAAGATGTGCAGGACAGCAACGTACCAGTTCTTGTCCCAGAATCTCTTTGTGATCCTTGGGATTCGAAGCAATTATCTTAGGGTTACTGTTGCTGTGATGAAACACCATGACCAACAGCAAATTGGGGAGGAAAGAGTTTAACTTAAGCTTCCATTTCATAGTCCCTCGCTGAAGGAAGTCAGGACAGGAACTCAAGCAGGGCAGGATCCTGGAGGCAGGATCCTGATGCAGAGGCCATGGAGGAGTGCTGCTTACGAGCTTGCTCCTCATGTCTTGTTCAGCCTACTTGCTTATAGAACCCAGGATCACCAGCCCAGGGATGGCACTACCCACCATGGGCTGGGCCCTTCCACATCCATCACTGATTAAGAAAATGCTCTACAGACTTTTGCCTACAGCCCAGGCTTCTGGAGGCATTTCCTTAACTAAGGCCCCTCCTCTCAGATGACCTTCCCCTGGGCCATGTTGACATAAACCCAGCCAGCCCAGCAACTGAGTTCTTACATACTGAGGACTGTAGTAAAGGCCTAAGTCTTCTGGACTCCCAGGTTGGACTGACTTTGATGTCTTGGCTTCTTGCAAAAAATGTCGCAGCAGCTTGAACAATCCTGTGTTCATTCTAAACACTTGCCAGAGACTGGCTTAACTTAGTTTTCCTCTGACAATATAATCTTCACACAACATTCTTCAGTGTTTCACACTTGCCAATGTTTGAACATGGATTTCTTTCACACTTTTGGTTATACTTTCTTCTAGAGGCTTAGTTTGGCAAATCCTCTTATCCCCTTCACAAGTGCTATCTTTGCCAATTAAAAAAAAATTAAGCCAGAATTTCTTCACACACACACACACACACACACACACACACACAAACACATGAGAGGTGGGGGGGGGGCTGTAGACTGCTTGCATAACTCAGTTCAGAGGGTCACCATCCAAGGAGGGTGGGTAGTGAACAGGTGAACCTCCCTTGCCTTCTTGAAAACAATCAGCCCAGGGAATACAGGATGTGCAAACCAGTTTCCTTGTGCCTACCAGATGGGGTAAGCCCTTGCAAGAAGCCCAGTCATATGGCTGGAATATGAAATGCTTCAATTTGTGTGTGAGTGCTTGGTTCCCAGCTGACAGCAGTGTGAAGGCTGTGAAACCTTTAGGAGATAAAGCCTAATTGAAGACATGAGCCCTGAGGGGTTTTTGTTGTTGTTGTTTTCTGAGACAGGGTTTCTCTGTGTAGCCCTGGCTATCCTGGAATTAGGTCTGTAGACAAGGCTGGCCTTGAGCTCACAGAGATCCGCCTGCCTCTGCCTCCCGAGTGCTGGGATCAAAGGCGTGCGCGCCTGGTCTAGCCTGGAGCATTTATGACTCAGCTTCATTTTCTGTCTGTTCTCCGCTTCTTGACTGAAGGCACATGTGTCTACCTCCTCCTAGTCCACTGTGGTTCCTTTCTTCTCATCCCTTTGAACTGGACGTCAGGAAACTCTCTATCCCTTACCCGGCCTCTCATTATGAGTTTAGTTACAGCAAAAACCAAAGTAACAAGCTAACACGGGCACACTGCTGGCGAGAGGGATCCTTTTCCTTCAGGGATCTTATCTTTCTATTCTTCAACTGTGTGTGTTGGGTGTGTGTGTGTGTGTGTGTGTGTGTGTCTGTGTGTGTGTGTCTGTGTCTGTGTCTGTGTGTGTGTGTCTGTGTGTGTCTGTGTCACACACCCACATACCCACACCCACACCCACACACACACACTCCACAATATCTGTGCCTACCACAGAGCAGCCTATAACAGAGTCCAGCCGCAGCCAGGAGAATCTCGAAGGAGAGGGCAGAAGATGGCTTTTCACCCAGCCAGAAAGGCTTGTCCTGACCCCTCCCTTCAACCTTAAGGGCTGTGGCAATCCCAGACGCAGGTAGGAAAGAAAATGCACATGCGTGCTGACCAAACACAGGGGCAGGAACCAAATGAACAACAGGCCCCTCATCTCCTTACCGGGGGCAGGAGGCAATTCACTTCTAACACACAGTGGCTGTTGCTCACATGCAGAGGTCTAGGACAGCAGCCACAAGACCACCCAACGGCAGTTGTTGCTGGCACTTCACAGTTCAGGAGCAAGACAGTCAAAGGGCTGCTCCTCATTGCCATCTCAACGGATAAGCACTAGACCACAGCAAATACACTATCCAGTATTCCATGCTGCTAAATGTGATGCAGTGTCTGTTAGAATGAAAGGAGAGAGGGAAGGGCAGGAGGAAAAAGGTTAAAACCTCCTCAGTTACAGGCCGGGCAGTAGTGGCGCACGCCTTTAATCCCAGCACTCGGGAGGCAGAGGCAGGTGGATCTCTGAGTTCGAGGCCAACCTGGTCTACAGAGCGAGTTCCAGGTCAGGCAGAGCTACAGAGCTACACAGAAAAACCCTGGAGAGAGAGGGGGGGGAGAAAGAAAGAAAGAAAGAAAGAAAGAAAGAAAGAAAGAAAGAAAGAAAGAAAGAAAGAAAGAAAGAAAGAAAGAAAGAAAGAAAGAAAGAAAGAAAGAAAGAAAGAAACTCTCGGGGTTCCATGTAGGCAGGAGCATCCTGGTAGATGAGTGAGACTGGTAAGGAGCAGTGGGAAGCAGAGTGGTCCCTCAGGTCCCAGGCTGACAGCGGAGCCCTTGGTAGCATATGAAAAGGATATAGACGCCATGACTCCCCGTGGAAGGGAGACAGGATAACTGCAGGGCAGGACACAAAATGCTGAGGTACTGAGTCCTTGTTCATCTCTTCTAAACGACAGATCAAGAGCAAGCCCCGGAACCCAGGCGTCCAGGGTCACGGAAGTGTGGCTGGGGCAATTGGAAGTGAGGTTAGAAGAGTAACTAGAGGTGGGGAGCTGTGTGTCCCTGGGCAAAAAGTTTAATGTAAGCAAAACGATTGAGTTCTGGAGGTCTATTATATTGTGCATCAGGCTAACAATACTGTTCTATACAATTCGAACGTTAAGAGCGTAGATCTCATGTTGAGGGCTAGTCTTTTATTTATTTATTTATTTTTGGAGACAGGGTCTCTCTAGTACATGGTGCTGGCTGTTCTGAAACTCTCCATGTAGACCAGAACAGAGATCCACCAGCCTCTGCCTCCCAAGTGCTGGGATTAAAGACATGTGCTCCCATGGCCTGCCATGTTAAGGGCTCTACTAAAACATAAAATTAAACATAATAACAACAAAGTCACAAATCCTAAAGGGCTAATTTGCCGAGCAGAGGCCACCCCAGCGTCCCTTCTGTAGCCATTACACCTGTCAAGTGGTTGCTTAACTTCCTTTTTCCTTGACTCCCCGGACCTAGGCAGCAAACTGAAGGGTCTGCCCCACATCTGTACCCAAGTTGTCCTAGTAATGACAACCAAGCCAAGCTTGAAAAAGTCATCTGCCCGTTCCCCGGGAAGCCTGAGTTTTCTGGGAAAACCCTTGCTCAGTAGTGACTGGGGGGACTCCAAAGACCCGCGGAAAATTGACTTAACATGGTAGGCAGACCCCTGCCACGTTTTCATTTTAGTCTGAGTTATTGACTCGGCTTAGTTTTTGTTCTGGTCTACTTTTCTGGTACTGTTATAAACACGGAACTAATCTGGGAAGGAGAGGATTTATTTCATCTACCCTTTACAATCCATCATCCAAGGAAGCCAGGACAGGAACTCAAGGCAGGAACTGCAGCAGGAACCATGGAGGAACACTGCCTACTGGCTTGCTTTCCATAGGTTGCTCCCCTTGCTTTCTCTACAATTCTGCCTAAGGGTAACACTGCCCAGAGTGGGCTGGGCCCTCTGACATGAGTCATTAACCAAGAAAATGCCCCACAGACACTGCTACAGGCCAATCTGATGGAGGCAATTCCTCAGCTGAGGTTCTCTCTTCCCAGTTGGCTATTTTGTGTCAAATTAACAAAAATTAACCAACATCTTTTTCTTTTTAAATTTAATGTATATTAGTTGTACAAAATAATGGATTCCATTGTGACATTTACTGATTTATTGAAGTACACTTATTTATTTATTAAACTATGTGTATCAAAAGCATACAAATAAGACATTTTGGTAAACACATAGGTGAATAATAACCACATCAGGGAAACCCATGTCCTAATCCTTGGAACCTAGGATTACCTTACCTGGGCAAAAGGGACTTTTACAGAGATGACTAAGTTAATGATCTTGCATTAGGGAGATTAGGGAGCTCTTCCTGGATGATTAAGATACTTCTAACGAAAAAAAAAAAAAAAAATGGCTGGGCGGTGGTGACGCACGCCTTTAATCCCAGCACTTGGGAGGCAGAGCCAGGTGAATCTCTGTGAGTTCAAGGCCAGTCTGGGCTACCAAGTGAGTTCCAGGAAAGGTGCAAAGCTACATAGAGAAACCTTGTCTCGAAAAACAAAAACACAACAAAACAAAACAAAAAACAAAAAAAAAGATACTTCTAATGTAGCCAGGCACTTTGACACTCATTTATAGCCCCAGCTGCTCAGAAGACTGCCCAATATATGGCTGAGGTCCCTCTGAGAGCCCTCGTGAAAAGAGGGACACAGGGAACAGATCACGTGGCAAATAAAGAGGATGCTGAAGATGTGCAGCTGTAAACCAAGCAGGGCCAAATACAACCCACACGCAACCAGAAGCCGGCAAGAGTCTCGGAATGATTCTCCATTCAAATGCCAGCATGATGCTCTTGGCTCTTTGATCTCGGGCTTCCCGCCTCCAGACGCTGCAATACTTTTCTGTGGTTTTAAGCCGCTCAGTTTGCAGTACTGCCTTACTGAGACCCAAGGAAACTGACAGGGGTGGATGGACGCACACTTTCCTTTCTAGGTGGATCCTGCTCAAGAATTTACAAAACTGAGTATGAGTTCTTCAATGCAGTTATGCCATTTACATCATCCCCCAGCAGTCTTTGCCAACACTGGGTAGGACCCTTCTTCGCCATCCCACTCATCTAAAGAGGAACACATTTACACCCTATTGGGGCTTTAATTGCATGATAAATAATGTTGTGCCTCCTATTTAGTGGGGTGTCTACTAAAATCTTTGGGTCAACCGGGTGGTGACGGTGCATGCCTTTAATCCCAGCCCTTGGGAGGCAGAGGCAGGCGGATCTCTGTGAGTTCGAGGCCAGCCTGGTCTACAGAGTGAGATCCAGGACAGCCAGGGCTATACAGAGAAACCCTGTCTCAAAAAACAAACAAACAAACAAACAAACAAAAGACCTTTAGGTCATTTTAAACGATGAGTTCCTTAAATAAGGAAAAGCTGTTTGTTCGGATGGCATTCAAAGGTAAGAGCTTCCTGAATGCTCTATTCAATGCCCGGTACATTGTGAGACTTTTCCTGCCTGGTTGAGAGGAGCAGGCACTTTACCTAGGGCTGCATGGGCCCTGTTCCCTCTGATTCCTTCATGTTGTTCTTTTGCCTGTGTCGATGCCTCACATGTTGGTGCTGGCTGGGACTCTGCTACATCCGGTGAGAGCACTCTTAAGCATATTACCAAGGCTCTGTCTTTGTAACCCTCTTCTTCCAGCTCTCTGGCCTATGAACTGTAGCTCTGTAGCCTCAGTCTTCCTGGACATTCGGTTACCTTTCCTCACCTCAGGAGTCTTATAACTCTGCCACAAGCCAGGGTACCCGTAAGTAAGTCTCAACTTCTCTGCTTCCCATCTCACAGAGATCTCTGCTTTTCACTGTCCAATGTCCGAGGTCTTGTGATTTTTCTCCTATTCAGTATTTTAGCACTCTGAGGTAAAACAGTAAATGGGACTTCTGTCTTTGTTAGGGTTTTATTGCTTTGAAGAGACACCATGACCATGGCAAATCTTATAAAGGAAAATGTTAATTGGGGCTGCTTACAGTTTCAGAGGTTCAGTCCATTTTTGTCATGGTGAGAAGCCTGGCAGCCTGGAGGCAGACATGGTGCTGGAGAAGGAGCTGAAAGTTCTACATCTTGATCCACAAGAAACAGGAGACTGTCACACTGAGCCTAGCTTGAGCATATGAGACCTCAAAGCCAGCCTCCACAGTGACACACTTCTTCCAACAAGGCCACACCTCCTAATAGTGCTGCTCCCTATGGGTCAAGCGTTCAAACACATTGAGTCTTGGGGGGGGGGGGGGGGGGGGCATTCCTATTCAAACCACCAGACTTGGTTTCTCCAATCTTAAAAGAAAGCAGCATTCTTCCCTGACATACCCTGATGCAGACCCACCACACAAACGCTCATTGCAGGCGAAAGGAGCAGAACCAGGCTTTTCTAAGCAGGCTAACAAGCACAGAGAATACCCTATACAGTGCCAAACGATTTCCACCCCCAAATTTGAAAATAAATGGCAGAGTGCTCTGGATAGTTTATTCTAATAAAAAAAAACCCACAAGAATATGCACAGCCCTATCATCTCATAAGGGCAACGTATCCATGGTCTCGCTGATAGTTCACTTCAGAACTGCAAATGTCCAGGAAATCAGCGAGGAAGATCGGGTCATTAACTCGGAGAACTACTCCTGTTTCCATCCCCAAGGGCCAGGCTCCTGGAGGGAACACAATTTGCCGTCCATCTCTTCCCTGCTATCTCATTAGCCAGAGAAAGCTATCTCATTAGCCAGAGAAAGCTAAGCTCACCCCACAGGAAGGAAGATGGGCATGTCACCACACCAAGATAGACTTTGTCACAAACCATTGTGTTGCTAGATCCCATTCAGTTTCCAGAGAGAATCATTTACAAGCCATTGTCTGTTCGGGTCTGTCACTTCCCCTAAAGATCACTTCCCCTCTGGGAATCACTGCAGTACCCCACTTCCTTCTCCCTACATGGAGCTCCTATGCGCATACGCACAGTAAGTGGGTTTACATGATCTTTCTCCTGCTAATTACTCTGCGGCTAGTTCAGTTGAGATGTAAAAGTTTGAACCTTTGAGGGGTGGGTAGAGATTTTCTACTTATCTCTAAACTCCATGGAACTGGGGGCTGAAAACCCACCAAGAAACCAGAAATCCTCCAAAACGGACACCTTCCAGAGAGCTCAGAAGTCCCTTCCAGGAACCATAGCCTCACTTCCCCATGATCCCAAGTTTCCAGACCAGTAGGCGCATGATATAAAGTCTGAGTGCCTCACTCCATCTGCCTCCAAAAGGTAATTCCTCACGAGGCCTCCTTCCTGTGCCTGCCTGGCTCTGGAAGCAGGAACTGGCTTCTCTGGCTGCAATTATTTCTTCGGTAGATGGTAGATTTTAAGAGAATAGAAGCCCTGCTTGGGTGGGAACCTAACATTCCAGTTGGGCAGGGCTAATCACCCAGGCAAGGAGTCACTCCTGGGAAGCCGTGCTAAAGAGATGGGCAGAATAATTATTCCCTTAATGGAATATTCTACTTTTCCTTCCCAGAATTCCCACACCCTAGTGCAGTGCCTACAAGCAGAGCAGCCATGAGGTTCAGCTGGGTCTGCCTAGTTCCCAAGGTCAGAAAAATGCAGCTTTTCCTTCCTCTTTCTCTGGAGCCCCTTCCCCATCATACAGCTGCCTGGGGCGGTGTAGCAGATTTCCATCTTGTACACATCAGTAGTCACATAACAAGGCTTTTTCCTTCTCTCCTTTCTTCTGCTCAGCTGCTGAGATTTACCACTTGCCTACCCTCGGGGGTTTTTGCTTTTATTTTTTGGTTTGTTTGGTTGGTTTGGTTTGGTTTGGTTTGGTTTTTCTAGACAGGATTTCTCTATATAGCTCTGGCTGTTCCAGAACTCACTCTGTAGACCAGGCTGGCCTCAAACTCACAGAGATAGGCCTGGCTCTGCCTTCCAAATGCTGGGATTAAAGGCGTGTGCCACCACTTCCTGGTGGTTTTTTTTTTTCTTTTAAACGCTAATAAAAAGTGTTCTTAGCTTCTGTTGAGAGCATCTTCTAAAATTCTTTTATCAGTAAGACTCCCCTACTAAGGACTCCGTTAAGAGGGAGACCCTGATATTTTCTGGTGACCATAAAGGGATTTCCCCCCACAAAATTCCCATTACAATCCAGGGAGGGTCTGCCTTTCCAAGAACATTTAAATCATGTATGCAGGAGAAAGTGAGAGGTCCACTGACGGGTCATTCTTTCACTAAAACTTGACAGCGTTTATGCAGCTAATTTGTACCTAAAACTTTACAGCAAACGGTCCTGATCTTTCCCTCTGTTCCCTTTCTGCATCTCTCATGATGCTAAGGATGCTGTGAGTGCAGCATCTCTATGGATGTGACAGTCACCAGAAGTCACTCCGGCAAGGCTGAATATCCCGGCAGACTCTCCCCAGTAATCATCCCTGAATTTCCTGGAGACATGAGGAAAGACATTTATTTTCCACAAACTTTGTTTCTATGTCCTGTTTTTCATGTCCAAGTTTGGGAAGGTTCTTGTAGGAAGCACGGTGAGGACAAAGGCTCTTGGATGACTAATGTTATGTCTTGAGTGAGCTGAGGGACTCCCTGATAGCTGCTAAGGCATTCTTTCTGGGTGTGTCTGGAGGGGTCTGGGGGAGAAACTAGTATTCAAGTCCATCATGTGTGGCTATCATCAGACCTAGGTCAGAGATCCTGTGTGTGTGTGTGTGTGTGTGTGTGTGTGTGTGTGTGTGTGTGTGTG
>CABHPH010128160.1:9696-30596 GCA_902168325.1 Peromyscus nudipes | reverse complement strand
AGATGACATGATAGTATACTTGAGTGACCCCAAAGATTCAACCAAGGAACTGATACAGCTTATAAACACCTTCAGCAACATAGCAGGATACAAGATCAACTCAAAAAAATCAGTAGCCCTCCTATATACAACTGACAAACAGGCTGAGAAGGAAATCAGAGATACATCACCCTTTACAATAGCCACAAATGATATAAAATACCCTGGGGTAACACTAACCAAGCAAGTGAAGGACCTATATGACAAGAACTTCAAGTCCCTGAAAAAAGAAATTGAAGAAGATGTCAGAAAATGGAAAGATCTCCCATGCTCATGGATAGGCAGGACTAACATAGTAAAAATGGCAATTTTACCAAAAGCAATCTACAGATTCAATGCAATCCCCATCAAAACACCAACACAATTCTTCACAGACCTGAAAACAATAATACTCAACTTCATATGGAAAAACAAAAAACCCAGGATAGCCAAGAGAATCCTGTACAATAAAACAACCTCACAAGGCATCACGATCCCTGACTTCAAGCTCTAATATAGAGCTAAAGTAATAAAAACAGCTTGGTACAGGCATAAAAACCGACTTGTGGACCAATGGAATCGAATTGAAGACCCTGACATTAATCCGCACACCTATGAACATATAATTTTTGACAAAGAAGCCAAAAGTGTACAATGGAAAAAGGAACGCATCTTCAACAAATGGTGCTGGTATAACTGGATATCAACGTGCAGAAGGCTGCAAATAGATCCGTATCTATCACCGTGCACAAAACTTAAGTCCAAGTGGATCAAAGACCTCAACATAAATCCAGCTACTCTGAACCTACTAGAAGAGAAAGTAGGAAGTAGTCTTGAACGCATTGGCATAGGAGATTGCTTCCTAGGTATAACACCAGTAGCTCAGACACTGAGAGAAACAATCAATCAATGGGACCTCTTGAAACAGAAAAGCTTTTGTAGAGCAAAGGATACGGTCAACAAGGCAAAGCGACAGCCCACAGAATGGGAAAAGGTCTTCACCAACCCCACATCTGACAGAGGACTGATATCCAGAATATATAAGGAACTCAAGAAATTAGACATCAAAATGCCCAACAGTCCAATTAAGAAATGGGCTATAGAACTGAACAGAGAATTCTCAGCAGAGGAAACACAAATGGCTGAAAGACATTTAAGGAATTGCTCAACATCCCTAATCATTAGGAAATGCAAATCAAAACAACTCTGAGATACCACCTTACGCCAGTCAGAATGGCTAAAATCAAAAACACTGAGGACACCTTGTGCTGGAGAGGATGTGGAGCTAGGGGAACTCTCCTCCACTGCTGGTGGGAATGCAAACTTGTACAGTCACTTTGGAAATCAATATGGCGCTTTCTTAGAAAATTGGCAATCAATCTCCCCCAAGATCCAGCTATACCACTCTTGGGCATATACCCAAGGAATGCTCAATCATACCACAAGGGCACTTGCTCAGCTATGTTCATATCAGCATTATTTGTAATATCCAGAACCTGGAAACAACCTAGTTGCCCTTCAACCGAAGAATGGATAAATAAACTATGGTACATATACACAATGGAATACTACTCAGCAGAGAAAAACAATGACATCATGAGGTTTGCAGGCAAATGGATGGATCTAGAAAAAATCCTCCTGAGTGAGGTAACCCAGACTCAGAAAGACAAACCTGGTATGTCCACTCATAGGAGAATACTAGTGGAACAAGGATGACTGGACTGCTACTCACAACACCAGGGAGTCTACCTGGAAAACAGGACCCCAAGAAAGACACGGGGATCACCCAATGACAGAGAAATGGATGAGATCTACATGAACAGTCTGGATGTGAGTGAGGGTAATGAGGGGCGAGGGGTGAGGGAAAGAGAACTTGGGGGGAGCAGGAGATCCCAACTGGATCAAGAACAGAGAGGGAACACAAGGAATGTTCATGGTAAATGAAGACCACATGAGAATAGGAAGAAGCAAAGTCCTAGAGAGGCCCACAGAAATCCACAAAGATGCCCCCACAATAGACTGCTGGTAATAGTTGAGAAATAGCCCGAACTGACCTACCCTGGTGATAGGATGGCCAAACACCCTAATTGTCATGCTAGAAACCCCATCCAGTGACTGAGGGAACTTGATGCAGAGATCCACGGTCAGGCCCCGGGTGGAGCTCCAGGAGTCCAATTGGCGAGAAGGAGGAGGGTTTATGTGAGCAAGAGTTGTTGGGACCAGGGATGGATGGAATACAGGGACAAGTGGCCAAACGAATGGAAACACATGAACTGTGAACCAATGGCTTGGGGGCCCCCAACTGGATCAGGCCCTCTGAATGGGTGAGACAGTTGATTGGCTTGATCTGTTTGGGAGGCATCCAGGCAGTTGGACCGGGTTCTGTGCTCAGTGCATGAATTGGCTGTTTGAAACCTGGGGCTTAGCAGAGACGCTTGGCTCAGCCTGGGAGGAGGGGACTAGACCTGCCTGGGCTGAGTCCACCAGGTTGATCTCAATCCTCGGGGGAGTCTTTGCCCTGGAGGAGATGGAAATTGGGGTGGGTTGGGGAGGGGGAGAGAGGGGAGGAGCGGGAGGGGGGAGAACAGGGGAATCTATGGCTGATATGTAAAGTTGAATTATATTGTAAAATAAAATAAAATAAATTCAAAAAAAGACTCTTTACTCCAATAGCCAGTGCTACATTATCCCAGTAATGCCTTGTGTATGTGTATGTATATGTATGTATGTGTAAACACATAGTATTTTTCTCCACTCTACATTTTTAACTAATTTTTTAATTTGCCTATATGCATTGGCATGGTAACTGTGTGCCACTTGTAATCTGAAGAAAACTAGTTTTCAATATAAAACAAACAAACAAACAGAAACCCACATTGTTCCTAAGTGATAAATGTAAGCCTGGATGTGGATGGGATAAATTGAGGACAATCAAGAAAATAAAGGAAGAATAAAAACAGATTCAATATTTGGAATTGAAGAGCCTAAAATGCAATTGTTACATGCAAGCGGAGTTTCAGAAATGCAGCTTGGAAAGAGGCCCGGGAGGACGGATGGGCCAGATAATCTGAAGAGTGGCCTGCAGGCAGAAGTCCCTAAATGAGTCCTGCTGAATGGTCTGGAAGGTCAGAGAAGTGACATGTTTGCTGTAATTGATCCTAAGGTTCTTTGAATAGAAATAGGAAATCAGGTTTGAGTGGCTTAATGAGAAAATAATTGATAAGAAAAATGGAAATTTTGAATATAAGCAATGGGTAAGTTTGATGCTTGTTAGATATTTTTATTTCTTCTTTTGTAAATGTTCTATTTTTCTATTTTCTTTTTACATTTGAGTCATATTGGTATAATATGTTACATATCAAGGGTTTGGTTTTTGAAAGCCATGCCTATTGGAAGGTAGCTAGGTGACCAATGCCTCAGTGGTACCTATTGACTACAGATTGTTTGGGGCATATCCTACCTACTATAAAAAAAAAAGTCTCCCAACCAAAAAAAGCCCAGGACCAGATGGTTTCAGTGCAGAATTCTATCAGATTTTCAAAGAAGAGCTAATACCAATACTCTTCAAACTGTTCCACACAATCCAATCAGAAGCAACATTGCCAAACTCTTTTTATGAGGCTACAGTTACCCTGATACCAAAACCACACAAAGATGCAACAAAGAAAGAGAATTACAGACCAATCTCCCTCATGAACATTGATGCAAAAATACTCAATAAAATATTGGCAAACTGAATCCAAGAACACATCAAAAAATTATCCACCATGATCAAGTAAGCTTCATCCCAGGGATGCAAGGATGGTTCAATATATGAAAATCTGTCAATGTAATCCACCATAAACAAACAGAAAGAAAAAAAAAACACCTGATCATCTCATTAGATGCTGAAAAAGCCTTTGACAAAATCCAACACCCCTTCATGATAAAGGTTCTAGAGAGATCAGGAATACAAGGAACATACCTAAACATAATAAAGGCAATTTACAGCAAGCTGACAGCCAACATCAAATTGAGAGAAACTCAAATGGAGAAATCCAAATGGAGAAAATCAAATGGAGAGAAACTCAAAGCAATTCCACTAAAACCAGGAACAAGAACAAATATCAAGTAAGAATTACATTCACAATGTCAAGTCCATTTGCTTTTGGCAAATTCAGAGAAACTATTATCTATCCTATCTTGGTGAGACCAGAGTTTTGCACCTAATTCACTTTCTATCCTTACTTATATTATCAACCCAAAAGTATCTTTTTAGACCTGAAGACATTTTTCTTAGATAAACATTTTAGTTTTTGTGTTTCTCAACATTATACACTTTACACTTCTTTTGTGAGCTTCTTTTCTGAATTTGGTAACAAAGAAAACTGTAACTATAACTATCTAGTCTTCAACCTCATCAAGGACCCAAGAAAGATATATTAACTAAGTAAACTGCAAGTGCAGAACAAACAACTTCCAAAACTAAGAAATGACAGAGTCATCTGGCTGCCTGGACAGTCACACAAGGTTCCTCTGCAACATTGGATGCATCCATCTTTGGCCTACAGGCCTAAAATATCTGACAGACTTTTTTGTGAAGCAAGAATTTTTAAAAAACTCTCTTTCCTTGTCTTGACAAAGTTCAGCAGGCAGTTTCTTTCTTTTGTGTCCTGTTTATCCAATTTGGACAGCACACTGTTATCTGTCAAGGCAAAGGCAGTTTCTTGCCCTGTGGCTTGCCACAGTGAAAGCAAGCTCCATATAGAGGTTCTTCCCTGCCCCTCATCCTTTTTTGAAGTAGATTGGTGCTGCCAGGAGCAGACGTATCTTACTGTCATGAAAAGTCTTATGTTATTCAGACATCTTAAATGCCATATTCTGTAGGTCTCTGAAGTGTTTGAAGACTCTCTGTCTATCAAAAATATATCTCTGACCTTGGAAACATGCTAACATGGCCAGAAATTTGATTGTTAGATGACTACTAATCTTTATTTCTTAATTATCCCTATTAGTTTGTAATAATAACTTTTAAGGACTGGAAATTTACATTGTATTGTTAAATAAGCTGCATAAGTATAGTACATCAAACAAGAGAGAAACATATACAGTATAACAAAAATAACCTTAAATTTGTAGCAATATATAAAAATCCATACCAATGTAAAATATTCAAGACTAGTAGTTGCTTTTTTAAGTTTAAAAGTACATTCAATAACCTACCCTTTCATTCTATCATTCCTATTTTAAAACTAGATTCAATAATCTACCCTTTTCTATACCCCCTTTTTTCTTTTTAGAACAAGGTCTAGTCTAATCTCCATTGCTTAGTTTCCTCCCTGACCATGACCAATAATAACTTGCAACTAACCCTTGATGACAAACATCCACTGAGCAACCAGAAAACACCCACCCCATCTCTTGGGAACATGGGCATTGTGGTCTTAAAATTACTTCCTGTTGTCTGGGGGCAACAACCTAAGAAAACTGAGATAATGATCAAGTCCTGGGAGAGCTAGCTGTTGTCCAATGTGTGATGAGAAAGTGCAGGGCTTATCTGAAGTTCTGGCTGGAGTAGTAGAAGTTGGACCATCTGAGCTAACCACCTTGAAATTTTCCTGAGCAGTTTATAGTCCAAAGCTGAACTTTGGGTGGTGTTTCTAAGCTCATTACCACAATCTGGGTGGAATCATCGTTGTGGAGCTCCATCATCCTTTTGGAGACTTCACAGGCCACTATTAGGAATGGTCGTGGTTCACTGCAGAAAACTTAAACATTTTAAATGTCATATGCAGCATCTCAGACAGATTAAAGGACCACATTGTATTAAATACATCCAGGGTACACAAGCTTAATTTCTAGTTACCTGCTTCAGTCTCAAGCCCAAAATCATGTATGAGAAGCTAGATGAAGCCTATTTCTAGAATTAATTATTACACTATATGACTATTAATATCATGACAGAAAGTATAAATACATATATATATATACAATCTTATAAATTTTGAGGTAATATTTATACCTTAAGAAAAGTATTTAGTCAAAATAGAGCCAAAGGATTATGAGATTAGTGGAAATAGAATAATCCCTTAAGAAGAAAACCCTTTGGTTTCTCTTCTGTCCCATACCAGGTAGTTCTTCTGACATGAGACAGAGATTTCAGACTTTCATTTAACAAGCATTCTTAGGTTTACAGAATGAGAGAGCCACACTCCAACTCCAAAGAGACCATTTGCCTTATATGTCTATAGAGAACAACAGAAACAAACATTTGAGAAGATTTATGAGATTTTATCCTGTTGGAAGTGTGCTATACCGTTAGGCCAATTTACTCTTTTGGTTGGGACATTTTCTCTGGATAATTCATCCTTTTTCTTCAGATGCAATTTTTGAAAATCATTAAGAGTTTGTAATTGTACTTAAATTTTTGTAATCATATCTTATATCCTAGGTAATTAATAGAATCTCCTATTTGTGTTTTTTAGGATCAATTTGTAATCCCCAACAAGGCAAAATTTCTTTTACTCCTTTAAACATTTTTTAAGGTATCTATGTCTGAAACAGCTAGTAAGATATTATCCATATAATGGTAAATCATAGATTGATGACATTGTTTATGGATTATTTCCAATGGCTGATGTACAAAATGTTGACACAAGTGGGCTGTTTAACATTCCTTGTGGGAGAATTTTCCATTGATACCTTTTAACAGGCTGGGGATTATTATAAGTAGGCAATGTGAAGGCAAATTTTTCTCTATCCTGTTCTTACAAATGTATAGTAAAAAAGCATAGACCATCATTTAGGTAATAAAGAAGGCAGGGGAATTCCAGGCTGTAAAGAGCCCATTGGCTAGATCACCTTATTGATAGCTTTTAGATCTGTTGTCATTCTTCATTTTCTAGATTTCTTTTTAATGACAAATATAGGAGAATTCCAAGGACTTAGTCTATTCTTTAATATGTTGAGCATTTAGCTGCTCCTGTACCAGCTGTTCTAAGGTCTGTAATTTTTTTCTGATGTTAAAGGCCATCATTCCACCCAGAAAAGTTTGTCAGTTAACCATTTTAAAGGTAGGGCTGTTTGTACCTTTGAAAGATCAACAGCTGTTCTGCCTTGTTTAGGTACAGTCTGGTCATTGACTGTTCTTGATAATATCTTTTGATATTTCTCTCAGAGGCATTCTTTATTTTATAGTTTGTTTTGGAGATTGGAGGAATGTTAATCTGGGTTTTCCATTGTAACAAATCATGTCCCCATAAATTCATTGGTATGTTAGACACATATGGCCTTAATTTCCCTATCTGTCCTCTGTCCCTATACACTTAACCCACTTTGTACTTTGTTTTACTTGAGATAAAGTTCCAATCCTTAGAAAATGAACATTTACCCCCTGAGGAGGCCAATCTAGATGTCACAATATTGATGAAATTATTGTTATATTCATGCCTGTGTGTAGTAAACCTTCAATTACAATGCCATTTATTTGTATATTTAGCTTTGGTCTTTGATCATTTATGGAAGTTTGCCAAAATACTTGTTTTATGTTCTCTCCTAAAAATTTTATTTTATCTACTGAAGCTGTTCTGTCATCCAGGCAGTATGGTTTTTAACAACAGGTATTAAGTCTTTTAATTGCACTGCGGATGAGTTTTCCCTGTGCTGACAGGGAATGATTGAACCAAATTTGATGTTGGGGCCTGGGAGAGGCCCCTTAAGGCATTTCCTAATGGGAAAGGGTTACCTTGCCTATCCCTTGTTGATCTGCATTCATTAGTTCAATGCCCATATTTATCATACCTTATGCATATTCCAGAAGGCTGAGGCCTTCTGTTTGAATTATCCCTAGAAAAAAAAATTGTTTCTTGGAACATCTTGCCTACAATACCTTCTTAAATGATCTTGTTTACCACAATTAAAACATCTGACCTTTGATATTTCTTGAAACATATCGCTTCTCTTCTCTAAGTATCATTATAAGTATGAGATCCAGAGTGGCAGGTGTTCTAGAAAGCCTGGCTAGCTCAGTTGGTAGAGCATGAGATCCTTAATCTCAGGGTTGTGGGTTTGGGCCCCACGTTGGATAAGACATAATGCATTTACCTTAATTGTTCTAGTATTACTAAAAAGTCAGGAGTCAGATATTGGGATAAAACCCCCATAAATCCACAGAACAGGAACAATCCAGTGACCCTACTCTCCACATTTTGTCAATTAAAGAGCCTGAGTAACTTTTCTAAGCCCCACCTTATCCTTCTTCCTGTGTCTCTCTATCCTAATCCGAGTCCTTCAAGAACTCCATAGCTTATTCTAGACAGCCAAAAGTGGACTCAGCCCTCTGATTCACGTTTAACTTTATTGGCAGTCTCAGAGTGACAATTCGAACAAATCTCCTGCCACAATGTACCTCCTCCATCTATATAATCCTCTTTAGAATTGCTCACTCTGTTGTAAGATTATTCTTTTCACTGCTGAATACATTTGTTCATCCACTCCCTAATTGATAGAAGTTCTAGAAGTTTCCATTTAGAGACTTTCATGAATAAAGCTACTCTAAGCATTGGCATATATTGTGTGTGAGATGTGCATGTGTGTGTGTGGGTGTATGTGGATGTGTGGCGTGTATGTACATGTGTGGTATGTGTGTACATGGGTGCTTATGTTTGCTCTTTTGATTTCTTTCCTTAGAATCTGTGTCTTTGTTTGATTTCCTATGGCATCAGAGAGTTGAGCCTTGAAGAGATGTGGAAGAGTTAGCAACAAGTGTTCAAGTGTTTTCAGGGAAACTGCTTGAGGTTCACAGTTTCATTAATAAAAGAATTCAAAATTGCCTTATAAAGAAAATCAAAGATGAGATTATAAGATAAAAACAGTACCCATAGTTGTAAATGTTTTTGCTCTTTTGTCTCTTGGTCTTTTGGCTCTTTTGGGGCCCACCACCTAGCTCCCAAATAAATACATGGAGACTTAACTCTTTTTTATGGATGCCCAGCCTTAGCGTGGCTTGTTTTTTTTTTGCCAGCTATTATTAACTTAAATTATCCTGTCTATCTTTGGCCTCAGGGCTTTTATCTTTCACTATTACTGTATACCTTTTCTTTCCTTCTTACTCCGTGTCTGGCTGTGTGGCTGGGTGGCTGGGTGGCTGGGTGGCTGGTCCCTGACATCCTCCTCCTTCCTCTCTTGTTCCTTGATCTTTCTTCTTGCTTCTCCCAGATTTCTCTTTCTATTTCTTCACGCAGCCTGCCAGCCTCGCCTATCCTTTCTCCTGCCTCACTATTGGCCATTTAACTCTTTATTAGAACATCAGGTATTTTAGACAGGCAAAGTAACACAGCTTCACAGAGTTAAACAAATGCAACATAAAAGAATGAAACACATGTTTGCATCATTAAACAAATGTTCCAGAGCATAAACGAATATAACACATCTTAAAATAATATTCTACAATACATAGTTACCTGAAAATCCCAGCAGCTTCTCAGAGGAGAGGTGGAGGAAAAGCCATGACTTTTAAGTTAGTTGTGGAACAGAAACAGTCAGGTGATTGATAAAGGGAAAAGCAGGCCCAAGGATGGAAGTGGTCTAGTAGGCTGAGAAGGAGCCTTCAGACACCAGCCTCCCACTCTCTACTTGAGTTTCCTAACTCTATTTCAGGCATGAGTCAGAAGACAGGCTGGAAAGGAAGGGCTTCTCTACTTATTAATGCTTGCAGAACCTTTAGTTTTCTGGAATATTAGTGGAGCTTCTTCTAGTTCTGTTTCACAGGTAGAACAACCACTTCAAAGAACCTCATTTCTCTTTCAGTTAGGATCTAATCCTCTCAGCTGACCTAGTAGACAGTGGTTCCACAGAGGAAACAAGAGTTTGGAAAGGGCATGAAGATCGAAGTACAAGCCAGTGATCATTTTGATCCAAGCAAGAAGGCCAGTCTCTGTGGGATATTTGCATGCTCAGTTATACTGAAAAGCAAACATGTGAATCTAAGTAGAGATATAACTAACTTTCTAAGCCACAGAAAGTTCAAGCTCAATTAGTGTCCATTTTCATTATCCAAAAAACTCATGAGAGCCCAAGGCAAATGATAATACAAAACCGTAAGTCAATAACACGTATGTGTCTTTTCAAGGTGCAAATGAAGTGACAGTGATTTGTAATGTGAAAAGTCAAAGAATTTGTGTATCTGGGAGAGAGGATCTCTAAAGCTTATCCTAGTCTGGTTCTTAACTTACATTCTAACCCTAAGCAAGGTTCTGAACACATCAAAGTCCCTTTGAAGGAAGGAAGAACTGAACATTTTAGCTTCTATGGTAATAGATGCCACTTACCTCTGACAATTTTATTCTTAGACAAAATCTACCAGCACCAGATATGGAAACAGAATAGAAGGGGAGATAAAACATGTGATCCCAGACCTCAGACCCAACCTCTGTGCAGAGGATTTATTATCAATAAAGACAGAATTCCCAGGGCAGGAACTTCCATTCCCACCCCTAATTATATTTGCATACTGAGACAGCTAAGAAATTTTTTTGTTATTCTGAACCACAGTGTTCTTATCCAATTTCCCCTGATAGAATAAAGACAGAAACTGATATTAAATATAAACATCAGGTATCTTAGTATGTTCCCAGTAGCAACGTCTTCAGTTACAGGAGAATATATCCGATTCAAACCTTCATTGGCTAACTAAAATCCCTAAATTTTAAGAAAAGTGCCCTAATTCTTTGGTAATTGTATAGCTATATAACTAGTTAAAAAAGATTTATTGTGTTCTCCATTTCCAGAGATTGTGCCTCTAAAATTATGCACTCTCTTGGGGTTAGCGAGCTGGCTCACTGGTTAAGAGGACTTGCTGATTTTCCAGAGGTACTGAGTTTGATACTCAGCCCAGTCCACCTCTGGTAGCTCACAACTGAGGATTGGATGCCCTCTTCCTGTATCTGGGGGAACCTGAATTCATGTGCATATACCCACTCATATATATATATCTATATATATCTATATATATATATAGATATATATATATATAAAATTAAAAACTAAATAGATCTAGAGATAGCTCAGTAATTAAAGGTTTGTACTCACACTTAAAAGGATATGATTCTGTTCCAGAACCCATAGAGATTTCTTCAGCTTCCCTTTTAGGGGCTGAAGAGATGACTTAGTGGTTGAGTACTTGCTGTACTTGCAGAGGACAGAGGTTTAGTTTCCAGCAATCAAATGATGACTTTCAACTGTTTGTAACTCTAGTTTTATGTGACCCAATACTCTCTTCTGACTTCTGAAGTCACCAAACACACATACAGTGCACATAAATATGTGCAAGCCAAACACTTGTACACATAAAATAAAATAATCTTTAAAAATAAAATATATGCTTAAGAAAAACATCTGCACTCTCTTCTGTTGCCTTTCTCTTTACTTCTTTCTCTCTGTCTCCACTTTCTTCCTCTGTATTTAAATATGGCTAAGTGCTGGGTATAAAACTCCTTTTGGATGGGGAAAAGCCTTTGATTCTGTGAAGTCTGTTTTGTGCTCTTTGGAGAAGAAGCTTAGACATTCTGGATGTTATTAATGGTCCTTTATTCCATTCTGCTGAGTCGGGGTGAGCAGTCACGTGCCACAGGTTCCCTGTGGTCTTGCAGATTCAGCCATTCCTAAGTTCTGCTGGAGCACGCAGTGTTCTGTGAAGCAATGAACCTAGTAGAGGACATGATTAGGAGATTAGCTTGGTGTCAACAATATTTCTTTTAATTTTTAGTGCAGGGGTTGAACCTAGGGCCCTGTGCATCATAAGCACGTGAGTGATAAGTGTGTGATCTTCTGCTGAGCCACACCCAAGGCCCTCTGTTTTGTTCTTTTTGGTTCTACCGTTTGAGAGTCTTGTTGCTGTTGTTGCTATTAGAGGTGGGGTTCCAAATGAGGGCTGTGAGTGTGTGTGTGTGTGTGTGTGTGTGTGTGTGTGTGTTTATGTGTGTGTGTGAAGAAAATATGTCCTTAATCCTTTCACAAACATTTCTGAAAGATACAACTTCTATTGACATTAAAAAGTCTATTTTTGAATTTTTATTCATTTATTCATTCTTTTCATTCACTCATTTGAACACATGACTAGTAGCTTCTGTGTTCTCTCTCTCTCTCTGTGCGTGTGTGTGTGTATGTGTGTAGATAGAATAAACAAAGTGTCTAAAAGTTTATAATCAGGTGAAGAGAGTACTAATCAAGTGAGTACCCTACATTTAAATTGAATATTCTATGTCAGGAAATATCATAGTGGTATAAGAATGTAAGCCTTAAAACATAACATTTGGGCTGGAAACATGGTGCTGGAGTAGTAGCAGAGAGCTACATCCAAATCCATAGGTAGAAAAAGTGACCCTAGGTCTGGCACGGGCTTTGGAAACTTCAAGTCACACAATCTTATAAAAGAAAGCATTTACTTGGGGGTTTGTTTTTGTTTTAAATGGTTAGTCCATGATTATCATAGTGGGAAGCAGACAGGAATAGTGCTAGAGCAGTAGGTGAGAGCTTTACATCTGTATTAGCCAGCAGTAGGCAGAGAGAAAAAGGTATTGGGGGCTTTTGAAACCTCAAAGCCTACCGCCAGTTACATACTTCCTCCAACAAGGCCACAACTCCTAATCATTCTAATCCTCTCAAATAGTGCCACTCCCCAATGTCACCCATAACAAATACATGAACCTTCAGGGGCCATTCTTTTTTTTTTTTTTTTTTTCCAAGACAAGGTTTCTCTGTGAAAGAGTCCTGGCTGTCCTGGAAATCATTCTGTAGGCCAGGCTGGTCTTGAGCTCACAGAGATCTACCTGCTTCTGCCTCCTGAGTGCTGAGATTAAAGGCGTGCGCCACCACTGCCCAGCTTTTGGGAGTGGTAAAACAAACAAACAACCAAACCTTAGAAACAATATTACAGAAACAATTAATGTTGAAAGAATTCATCTATTTAGAACACTAAACATGTGCTCAGTGTTGGGCTTTGCCATGATACAGAAAGAATGAGTTGTCCTAGGAAAAAAAGACCTGCTTTGTCATCTCATGTTGCAAAGACCATGAAAGAGGTAACAGGAGTGATAGTGACTGATAAGAGAGCTGAGAGCTATTGGTTACATCGAAAGCTATAGACCCTATGTTGGCATTTTGAATTTGATTTCTGTTTTAGTTAGGGTTTCTATTGCTGTGAAGAGACACCATAACCACAGAAACTCTTATTAAAAAAAAACATTTAATTGGGGTGGCTTATAGTTTTAGAGGTTTAGTCCATTATCATCTTGGTGAGACATGGCAGCTTACAGGCAGACATGGTGGTAGAGAAAGAGCTGAGAGTACTACATATTGACAGCAGGCAGCTGGAAGTGGTCTGAGACACTGGACATGGCTTAAGCATGGGAGACCTCAAGGCCCACCCCCACAGTGACATACTTCCTCCAATAAGGCCACACTTACTCCAAAAATCTCCTAATAGTGCCACTCCATTTGGTGGGAGATATTTTCTTTCAAACCATCATAGCACCTCATTTACTATCAAAATACATATTATTCTTACCTTGTTTTGTATGTGTTAGGCTTTACTAAATGATTGAAAGGTAGGATCTGAATCAGAACTCAGGAATGTTAGATTAAAATCTGTGAGTGTGCTAAGCTTTTCAAAGAGGCAAAACAGAATACTAAGACTCTGCATTATAAGTGTCTAAGAGCCTAGATATGAAGTCAGAATTAACTTTTTGGAAGAACAAGCTGAGCCAGGAACTGAATTACCCAAGAAGGTAAAAGGATGGCGTCAAACACAGGGTGTGAGTGCAGACACAGGTAGTGACAGTATTGTGATTTAAGTAGCAGACAATAGCTTGGTGGATTGAAGCCAAGGAGTGCCTTAAAGTCACACCATGCAACAGATCTCACGAGAGAGGTTTATTGAGTGACGTGGGTATGTGGAGGCTGCCTCTGAGTGAGGGTGGAAATAGAAAGAGAGCTAAGAGAGAAGGTACTTGCTTTTGATAAGGGGATATAGCATATGCTCACAGGGAGGATACAAGACTCATGGCAACAGTGGAAATGTGTCACATCTTGGTGGCTGATGATGACATATCCTGTTGTTGCTAGGTTACTGAAATCAGGCTTAGGGGTGGGGTTACCAACATTGCTCCCTCTTATTTATTATAAAAGGTGAGGAAATATTTAGGTGTAACTGGTGAGGCAGGGATGGGGCACCATGCTCTTTAGACTACTTCCTGTTGTCTAGGGCCGTCAACATCTTTGGGCATTGATGATCCTCATTGTCAGGGCATATTTGGTAGTCATGAGCTTCTGGCTCTGTGGCTACCGGCTGGTAGTCCTGTAACAATAGCTGATTAATTGTTTGATTAGAGCTTTATTTTAATTTGTCATTGGTGGAATGCAGAGAAGAAATTGATAAATCAGGGTGTGATTAGTAAAAGAAGGAGAGGGGTCAGGAAGGGACATATCCACTTCCATATGGGTACTCAAGGGCCCAGGAGCTGGAGGCATCAAGTTGTTCCTTACATTTTTATAAGTCTGTTTGAAGTTGTTGGATTTTTGTTTTCTGCTGTACCTTGTTAGTTGACATAGAAGCAGCATTTTGGAAGAACAGACTGTTTTTTAGCGGTAAGAAGATCTAGTCCCTATTGGTTTTGGAGTACCACTGCTACCAAAGAGTTAATTTGTCCTTGAAGGATGGAGTGTGGTTTAGGCCCCTTACTCGAGGTCCTGGATGAACTAGGAAAGAATGATGATACGAGGTCAGGGAGACAGTTAGTCCTACTGTCCCAGTGGCAACACCCTCAGTTATTCCTGCAGCAGCCACAAGAGCAAGATTTGAACCACAGTTTTATTATGTCAGACAGCTATTGAATCCACTATTGGAATCAGTTGGAGCACTTCTCCATGTATCACCCCTTGCAAATGTTATAGCTCCAGAGGGAATGGTATCCTAACTTGCTGGGAAGTCAGGCTATACCTACAGTTGTGAAGGGAAGGTATCCTGGATACCTACATCTGTGAGGAGAAAGGTATCCTGACTTGTTGGGAAGTCAGGCTATACCTGAAGCTGTGGTGTGGTGGGGAATGGTCTCCCGAAGGATGTGGCAATCCTGCTCCTCTCTAAGAGAGAGTCATTACAGCTGAGCTCTGCTCCATTCCCCTAAGGGAACTTCCCAGCAGAGGTATCCATTTCTTCTCATCTCTTGCCCAAGATGTTACTTCTTCTGCTTCACTCTGCTAAAAAGGAAACTCCTGCAGAAATGTAGCAACTTGCTCAGGCTCTGGTGAAAAGTTGTTACTTCTGTTCCAACTCCCAAGGGAGTTTTCCAGCAGAAGTATCTGTTTCTTTTGCTGCTCTGTTCCCACTAAGGGAACTTCCCGGCATAGATTCTTCTCCATGCCAGTGAAAGAAGATCTTTACCCAAAACTCTTTCAAGAAAGATATTTATTTGTTTGGGAAGGAGGAATCCAGGAGAGTGGCTATCTCTGCCAGGGTGGAGAAGGACAGCTGGTAACTGAAGAGGCAGAGGTGCTTATATAGGGTTTCTTAGGGGCTGGAGTTTTTCTAGAGAGAAGATTTTCAGGCAGGGAGTTGGTTAGATTTTGAACCACTTGAGCTTGGACAAGTTTAGATTAGCTAGATTTCACGCTCAGGGATTGGTTGGTTTAGTTGGTCAGGGGCAGGGTTGGCTCTGGTTTCAGGTCTAGGGTGTGATTCTCAGGTTCTGTGTTCAGGGCTAAATTGTTTCCCTCACTGGCTCTGGTTTCAGGTACAGGGTGGATTTCTTTCACTGGCTCTGGTTTCAGGTACAGGGTGGATTTCTTTCACTGGCTATGGTTTCAGGGTCAGGGTGGGTTTCTTTTGCTGGCCCTTTTACCCTACACCCCCACCTAGGGGAAGAGAAATATTAGCACTCAAACTCCTGACTGACTAGCACGTAGGCAATGGTAGACTTAAATACTAAAAAAATCGAGGGGTTTGGACACTAGGGCACTGAGCTGAGGGTGTGTGTGTCAAGGTTTAATGTTTTGTTGCATTCTAGGGGATTTAATGCTCCTACAAAACGTGGCCCAGATGCCTTAAAGCAATTTGCCACACCAAAGAGGGTGATATAAAAAAGGTAATGAGTTGTGGCAACACTGCACTTGAGGCAGTTGGAAAAGCTGTAAGTGGCTGTAAGTGGCAGTTGTGAGCCAGTCCCAGGAGGAGCACACAGACAGTAATCCCCAAAGCAAGCAGATTGTGTGACATTAAGGAGCCAGTAGGCCAAGGTCAGAGTCTGCAGAAGG
This sequence comes from Peromyscus nudipes, assembly GCA_902168325.1. Taxonomy (NCBI): domain Eukaryota; kingdom Metazoa; phylum Chordata; class Mammalia; order Rodentia; family Cricetidae; genus Peromyscus; species Peromyscus nudipes. The sequence goes on along the minus strand of CABHPH010128160.1, from coordinate 14,291 downwards.
AGATGAAATGACAAGCTTGTATTATTTAGGAGAGGGGAAGTTGAAGAGGTTATGACCCTGGAAGAGTGTTCAATCCCCTTCCTGCCTCCCCAGTTTCCAGGGGTTCAGTAATCAGGATGTATTTTCTCTGGATTTTAATTGTGCTCTCCGTGTGCCAGGAGTTGAGGAAATAGTATAGCTTACTAATAGCATCCATTCCCCACCTGGGATCCCATGGGCTCATGATATAGGAGGTAGAGGGCCCCATCTTGTTGATAGAAGAGGGAATTGGAATGAGGATATGTATGTACAAATGATAGTGACTGCAAGACCAGTATGGGCAGTCTCCATATCTGTTTGGCCACTATTGCAGCCCAAGAAGAACCAGCTTCCATTCTGCAGACAGGGCTCAAATGGAAAGTCCACAGTATATCAAAGCTAAGACTTTTTCTGTCTGAGGGGGTTAGGGAAAAATAATCACACACACTCTCTCAATGGTTTCATTTCTTTATTCTTTCATCCTTTTATTATGCTGTTGTCTCTTATGTTGCACTACTCTGTTGCTACCTCGTGTTGTGTTCTCTCATTGCTCCATTACACATCTCCATCCTATCATGTCTTTTTACAGTTTGTATGTCCCAACAAACTTTTTCAGGCAATATAAGAGTTCTAATTATCCAGGAATACCTGCAATCCTCATTTGGGGCTAAAGAGTCAAATTATTTTCTGTAACCTTGACTAGTCAGAATTTATTTTCACAAATTGAGGTCAGGAATGGGTGCAAGGACTTAATCATTTGCCAACTAGCAATAATTGGGCTGTCTTTGTATTTACAACCTAGCCAGATAGTACAGCTGTGTGTCCTTGTGAATTAAAAATCAGAAATATTTATCTAAAAAACTGTTAGCAAGGCATCTGGTCTAATCTAAAGCTCTTTTGAAGCTTTGTATCAGCTTATGGTTCTCAGCCATAAAATTAAAGGAATTTGAGCCACTCTAGCTCCTAGTTAATCATTAATTTGAGCTATGATCAGAAACAGCTTCTTAGTGGAATTTAGTAGGCCCTCAGTGTGTCAAAATTATACAGCATCTTCTTCACAATCCACCGATATAAATGAACAGAAGATCGAGATGTTTTCATGAGATAAACACACTTCAATACAGGCAGTGGGGGACTCCCCACATACATATGCATTATATCAGATACCAAAGGTACAACAGAAGTGAAAGACATTCATTCTGGAGTCTGTTTTCTCATAAGCCTTGCTTGAATGAGATATATCCATCAGAGTTTTCCTTTGGGTGGGCTGACACCTGAACTTCAATTGTTGCCTGCTGTTCCTCTGACATGGATACTGGCTACTGGCAAGCCACTCTTTGCAATAGCCTTGTGTCTGGTCATAGTGAAAGCAGACAAAAAGGTCAATAAATGAAGGAGGAATGGATATAAAGTAATGGGGATTTTGCTATGGAACAGCCTGCTATGGAACAATTTCCTAATCCTATTTGGAGGGACTGTTATAAGTGAGGGTTTTGTGAACCTCAAAACTCCACATGTAAGAGTTTCCCTGGACAGAAATGGTCAAGAGGCAAAGGAGGAAAAGTGTCCAATCCAGTGGAGTCAAGCATGGCTGTCCTTCTTCTGGAATGAGGGGCAAGGTGGTTGACTTTTGTGTCTTTAGAAAATTAAGGGAATAGGGTCCTGTTGGGGTTGATGTGTAGGAAGGGAAGTTATCTAGAGACAGATGAATAAAGGGCTTGAGGTGAAATAGGTTAATCCAATGAGGGAGACTCTTAAGTTTAGCAGCTGTGGAGGTTATAAGAATCACCCTGAAGGGGCCCTGCTATTGAGGAGAAAGGGGAAGGGATGTTGGTCTAGAGGAGAGAGAAGTACCTGGTCCCCAATGCTGATTGGGGATGAGTAGGAGTTGGCATATGGCCAGGTTAGTCAGTGGTCGGTGAAGTTCCATAGGACAGAATGGAGATGACAGAATAAGAGAGTGAGTAGGTGATCAGAGAGACATGAGGGTTTGGGTAAAAGACCAGGAGTCAGAACTGGCTGTCTGTACCTGTGCTCAAACAATGAGGTGGGAAGAGGTCATTTGGGGAGAGCCCGTAGCCTGAGAAGGGCCAGCAGCAGGAGCTTTATCCAATCAAGGTAAAGTTTTAGTTACAGTTTGACAAAGATATTTTTTAAAGAGCAGTTAGTTTGTTCTGTCTCTTCTGAGGACTGGGGATAGTATGGGTTATGGAAATGTGAAGGGATATTGGGGGCTTTGGAAAGGGTTCAGGAAGTCTTGGAAGTGAATTCAGGGCCAATGCCCAACTGGAAGAAGGCAGAGATTCCAAACGGGGGAACAATCTCCAGGAGGAGGAGGTCAGAGGCTGTCTGAGCCCATTTGTTAGTGATTGGGATGCCTCTATCCACCCTGAAAATGTGTCCACCAAGACTAGGAGGTATTTAATGCATCAGATTGTGGGCATGTGGGTAAAGTCAAATTGCCAGTCAGTTCTAGGGAGAGTGCCTCTGGCCTAGTAAGTATGAAAAGGAAAGCTGTGAAAACTGGAGTTGGGGTCTGACATATGGCAGATTTTACAAGATGCAGTAACAGCCCTTAAGAAATGCAAATCCTTGGGGATGGGCTGTAGGTGAGCCTTAACTAAGTGAAACAAGGCGTGGCTATCAGGATGAAAGCAAGTATAAATAGGACAGAATTTGTCAAGTGTCAAGGGCCATAGTGGGGATGTAGGTTGTAAAGCAAGGATGTTCTGTCATAGGCTGCAGCTCTAGTTGCCTCTTTGGCTTAGTTATTTTCCTCTGAGATGATGGACTTGTTGGTCTGGTGGGACTGGCAGTGGACAATTCCTTTAGCCATGGGGAGATGGCTTTTAGCATGGCCATGCTTTTGTCGGAGTTGGTTGTTGATCCTCCTTTTGTTGTAACTAGTCTGAGCTCTTTCTAGATGGCAAGGAGGATGGGAAAGGCATATTTAGAGTCTGTGTAGACATTTAGGGATTGTCTTTGTGACACTTGGAAGGCACAGCCTGTTGATTAGTGGTGTGGGCAGGGAAGGCTTATGCCTTAATGACCTCAGTACCTGACACAATAGCATAGCCCCCTTTTTGGGCACCCTTGTGTAAAAAGGAGCTGCTGTCTGTGTACTAGGTATAGACAGCCTGAGACAATGTGTGTGTGAGGGATGGGGCAGTAGTTCTTCTAAGGTTTCAACACAAGAATGAGAAGAGGAGTAATCTGTGTTTGACTGGGGAAGAAGGTTTGAGAATGGCATTGTTCTCATAGTTTGGTGGAAAATCCCATCCCTAACCCAACTTTCAGTAACCTGGCAACAGCAGAACTCATCATCAGAGCCCAGTACCCAGTTCCTATCATTGGTGATGATAGGGGGAATGGTGTTTGGCAACAGAACAGTCTTGGATATCCAAGACTTAGGAGGTCCACCTGGGAGGCTAGCAAAGGAAATCACATGTTGGAACCTCTATGTTGGGGAACTAGGAGAAGGAGGAAAGGAGTTCCTGGTGAATCTGGGGCCAGTTAAATGGGAGAGAAAAGGAAATAGAGGCTCCCACTTTGGCTAGAAGATGCCTTCCCAGTAAGGGGATAGAATAGGTTGACACCACCAGGAAAGAATGAGTGAGAGGAATGCCCCTGAAAATGCAATTGAATGGTGGGGTCTGTTGAAATTGGTAAGTTTGTCCTCTTAAGCCAACAATAGGCAAATGAGGAGAGGGGGCTCCCCAAAATTCCATCAGGACTGAGTAAGTGGTCCTGGTGTCTAAGAGGAAGGAGATGGGTCACCCTGATACCATAATGACTACCTGGGGATCCTTGTAGGAAATGACAGTGGTCAGGCCAAGAGAGCCTGGGACCCCTTCAGTAGTCCATGGCTGGGCCTTAAAGATTGGATGGAGGGTAATCTGGGTCTGATGTCCTTGTGCTACAAGGGACACAGAGGCAGTCAACAGCCCAATATCCTTCTTGATGGCACCTTGGACATGGCCAGGGTAGCCTGTGGGGATTAGGGCAAGCCTGGGCCTAGTGATCCTCTTGACCACATTTGAGTCAGGGACCTGGTGGTCCTCGACCCTTAGGAGGCACAGGAGCCAGGGCAGTCTCTGAAGCTGGTTGAATGGCCTTGGCCAACATTTTGTATTTCTGTTTGTGGGCTTTTTTATCTCTCACATGGTAGACTTGAAAGGACAGCACTAAGACTTAAGCCCGCAGGGTTAGGGGTCCTCTCTCCAGACGCTTAAGCTTGGCCCTAATGTCAGGAAAATTCTGGGAAATGAAATAGGTCATGACTTCTTGGAGTTCCTTATAGTTCACTGATTTAAGGGCAACTTTACAAGACCAGCCAGGAGGCAAGTTGTAAACAGATCTCTACCTAGAATGCCCTCTGGGGTACTGTAGTCCCAGTGGGCATCTCAGTTGGGGACCGCCTCAGTCCTACCTGGGTGTGCTGTGTTAGTTTGGTGGATTTCATCTGCATGTGCTCTAGCCTGATCCCAAACTCACTTGTACTCCTTGGGAAGTGGGTTTTTCGTTAGAACCGTGTGTGTGTGTGTGTGTGTGTGTGTGTGTGTGTGTGTGTGTGTGTG